>PVHX01008621.1:0-82133 GCA_004024805.1 Geosciurus inauris
GATGTTATCCTTAATCCTGGAATTCAAATCACTAAATAATTAAGCATAATAGCATTTTTACCATTATAAAACTTGCTATAAATGCAAAATAGTCTGTTACTGTTTACTAAGTCATTATGTCAACTTGTTGGGTTTTTTTTTGGGTACTGGGAATTGAACTCAGGGGTACTTGACCACTGAGCCACACCCCCAGCCCTATTTTGTGTTTTATTTAGAGACAGGGTCTCACTGAGTTGCTTAGCGCCTCGCCATGGCTGAGGCTGGCTTTGAACTTATAATTCTCCTGTCTAAGCCTCCCTAAGCACTCAACTTGATCTTACAAAGATCCATTCTTGAAAATCTGAGAATCCATCTCTGAATTTTCCCCTCATTTTCCTAATACTCCAGTTTTTTTTTTCCAGCTACCTAGAGCTATAGGAGTATATTATATAGGGATATGTGTGTGTGACTGTGTGTGTGAATAAATTTAGAAGGGGTAGACCTAAGTGAGGTCTCAGACCATAGCTGGGCTTTTAATTGACACAAACAGGAAACTACTTTCCATTTCTATTACTATCTTGGTTCCTTAGGAGAACTCCATCCCCCATCTTGGAATGTTGACCCTCAATGAGAAGGATTAATTAAAACGTTATCAGGCTCACTTAAATTTCAATTAACAGAAGATGTTCTTTTTTAGATCATTTAGATTTATTTCATAAGCTGGTTGCCCAAAAGCTGCTCTACTGGGCACTCTTACAGAATAATTTTTTCTAAATACACAAATTAAATAGCACAAGAGCAAGCTCCCTAGAAAAGAAAGAAAACAAGCAGTGCTCATCACCATCTGGCTCTTTTTTTGAGAAGTAGGACCCAAGAGGAAAATAGACCTCCCTTTGTATGGAGGTAATACCAATGCCTAGGTTTTAAGAACTAGGGGTAGTGGGTAAAGAGAGAGACTGTCTATTTAACAGTTCTCTGCCTCTAATGATGCTTTCAAAAGCCTCCCTCTGCAGAAAGTAGTGAAAAATATTACACTGTTAAAGTAACAAATACAGTTGGAACAATAAGGAATACAAAGGTTCACACCTAGGGTGTGAAATAAGAATTTTTCCCCCAAGCGTAAGGAGCACAAGGCAACATATGCTAAGCACCAAAGAAGTGGAGCAGGCCTAAAGTTTCGAATATTAGATAAGGCTTCATACAAGCGGTGAAATTACACATGACTTTTTGATTTTTGTCTACCCAGCATCCAGCTCCTTATTCTGGAAACAGAACCTAGATTTTCTTTGGGGTCCTATAGCTCTACTCTGTTAACCCAAGTCGTTTCGGTGAGGCAGACTACCTCCTATCTCAGGCTCCAAGGAGAGGGCATGATCTAGCCTTGGCCAGTTACTTGGACATGTGTAGGAAAGAGCATGAGACCTAGTCAGAGCCAGTCAGAGTCACGTGAGTCTTGATGGAGGTGCTGGGCAACAGCTATACTCTTCCAGTAGGCATTGCTAATTAAGCCGGGACAACATAAGCCTGCTGTCATGGTGGACATGCTTGCTACCATACAGTCAGCCTCCCTGTGAAAGCAGAGTCATGAAATGAAGAAAGATTCCTTACTGAATTGTTAGAGCAACAGATCTATTACCTATTGCTGCACAATAAAACGTTCCTCTAAGGCATTAGCATGCAACAATAACTACCATTCCTTCGCTCGTGATTCTGCAGTTGGGCAACCTCCAAGGGAGGTGGCTTTTCTCTGCTTCATATGGTACTGCTGGGGTTGGAGTGTGTCAGCTTAGTTTCATTCACATGTCAACCCCTATAGGAATGGAGTAGTTGTAATGGCTGCAACTAGCCAGGCCTCTGTCCCTATTTTTATATGTTTAAAGAATTAAATGATTTTATATTACATAGTCTCTCATATTCCAGGGTTCCCTCTCTCCATCAGGGTAGTTGGACTCCTTTACATGGTGGTTGGCCTCCAAGAGAGCAAAACCTAAAGCTGCCAGATCTCCTTCAGCCTAGCCCCTAACTGGTAGTATCACTTTCATCACTTTCTACTGGTTAAGAGGAATCAAAAACTTATTTGCATACAGGGATGAGAGAAACTGCTGGCTACCATCTTGGTAGTGGATCCATCCTGCCAGCCCTGCCTAGACCCTTCTTTCAGTGATATGAAACAGTGTATTTCTCTTTTTGCTTAGGCTAGTTAGAGATGGATTTTTTTTTAAAAAAAATTTAGTTGTAGATGGAAACAATACCTTCATTTTATTTATTTATTTTTATGTGGTGCTGAGGACTGAACTCAGTGCCTCACATGTGCTAGGCAAGCGCTCTGCCACTGGGCTACAACCCAGCTCCTAGAGATGGATTTGGGGGAGGGGGGGTACTGGAGATTGAACTCAGGGGTACTCAACCACTGAGCCACATTCCCAGCCCTATTTTGTGTTTTATGTAGAGACAAGGTCTCACTGAGTTGCTTAGCGCCTTGCCGTTGCTGAGGCTGGCTTTGAACTCGCGATTCTCCTGTCTCAGCTTCCCTAAGTGCTGGGATTACAGGCTTGAGCCACTGCGCCCGGCTTAGAGATGGATTTTTGACTCCAGTAACCTGAAGAATCCTGACTAATAAAACATCCAGTGCTGGGTATGGGCAGAGAGGGGACAAAGGGCAGCATTTCAAGAAAAGGCAAGAACTTTGGACAGCATGAATAGAGGGACAGAGAATTCTAGTGGGGGTCTGGAGTTTCCTCAGGCCACTAACTAAAGCCTTCATTGGTCTCCATGCCAGATGACCTGTGAGCTGTTAAACTAATTGTAGTCTGTATTACTCACTTTAATACAAAAGCTACAATATATTATTTAAATACTTCAGGTAATAATTTCTGTGCCCCATCCCCCAAAATGCAGGTTACCTGAAGGAAAGAACTATGCCTTCCTGGTTAGTGTGTATATTCCTGACAGTCCTCAACACAGTATTCAAGACTTACTTGCTGAATGAACAAATGGATGAATAAATTTGAATTAAACATTTATTAAACATCTACTTATTTTCTAGACATTAGAGTTTTATAAAGTGACTAAGATATAAGCAAAAGATAGCTTTTGCCCTCACAGAGATGGAATGAATAATATATAATGATAAAAACTTGCTGAATGATGAGTGTCATCAATTTTCAGATACTCAGTAGTTACTGAAGTTCGTGAATTCACTTATTTATTAAGCACCTTTAATGTGACAGGCTCTGTTCCTGATTCTGGGAATGAAAGAATGAGTAAGACATCCTGAAGGGACATCCAATCTCGATAGGGAGACACCCACAAAAAGTTGGTCTAGGTGCCAAGACAGTCATGTCCTGGGCACAGGGTAGGACAAAGGAAGGATATGATCTCCTCATGTCTTGGTCTACTGTATAATCACAGCAAGGAGAAGGAAGAAGACTAAGAATAGGCCAATTCTGAAGATGCAAACCAAGCCTCTTATAAAGTAAAGGAAAATGTGATTTCTTTTTATATTCCACTTTAATTAAATAGTACGGAGAAGTGTTCCCTTCAGGGAAAAGATTTATAGAAGTATAGTATTTTTTTTCCTAAGAATTTAAGGACAGAGAGAATAAAGGAAAGAATAAATCAGATTTTTAAAATTTATTCAACTAGCTTGAAGTGAATATATGCTGATCAGATATTCATCTGATGCCTGGTAGCAATATTAAAAAATGTTTATGTTGAGGATCAGAACCTTCCTGGCCTGTTGCAAATATGAAGCTCTAAATTTAACCACCTGGTTTATAGCCAACTCTTAACACTTGCATGTAATTTCTAACATGGCATATTTCATATGGCTGTAAGGCAATAATCACGGCTATTTACTTAGAATTAGCAATTATCTGGCACAGAAGCCCCAAACTTCCACTTGGCAAGAATGTTATACAAAACAGGAAAGTACAAAGACTTAACTGAAACTCAGCAGGCTACTAAGCTTGCCTTCCTTCTCTCCTTTTTTAGCAACTGCAGCAATTTTGTGCCGTTAATTTCTCAAGCACAATGATTATCAAAGAGGATTCTACAGACAGCCTTTAAGGGTTCCGGAAGCTGGTTGCCAACATTTGCCTCTCCTACAGACTTCAGGCAAAATTAAAAAGTACACAAATATATTTCCTTCATCAAATTAAAACTGTTTTTGCCAAAGGCCCTATTAAGAGGATAAACAGACAAGATGGGGAGAAAATATTTGTAAACTCACATATCCAAAAAGTGCAAGTATCTAGAATACATTAAGAATTCTCTAAACTCAACTGTAAAAAAAAAGAAAGAAAGAAAAATTAACAATTCGATTTAAAAGTGAACAGAGATTTCATTGAAAAGGATATGTGGATGCACATAAACATATGAAAATATGTTCAATGTCATTAGCCATAGGGAAATGCACATTTAAAACCACACTATCAGAATGGCTAAAATAGAAAAGGTATAACACCAAATGCTGGCTAGGATGTGGAGAAACTAGGCAATTCATACAGTGTTGGTGGGGTTGTAAAGTGGTTCAGCTTCTCTAAAAAGCGGTTTGGTGGTTTTTTATAAAACTAAAATATGCAAATACCGTTCAACCCAGCAATTACACTCATGACATCTGTCCCAGAGAAAAGAAAACATGTACACACAGACACCTTTACATGAAGGTTCATAGCAGTTTTGTTCATAACAGCAAAATCTGGAAACAGACTACAGATCCCAACAGGTGAATAAACATCCATACCATGGAATAAAACTCAGAGATAAAAGGGACCAGCTATTGATATGCAACAGCTTAGATGAATCTCTAGGGAATTATGCTGAGTGAAAAAACCCAATCCCTAGAGGTTCCTTATAGTATGATTGCTTTTACATAACATCACTGAAATGATAAGATGATAGAAATGCAAGAGATGAACAGTTGCCAGTAGCTAGGCCCTGAAGGGAGTGTTTGTAGGAAGGTGGGATGTGGTTACAAAAGGGCAACTCCAGGGATCTTGTGCTGCTGAAACAGTTCTATATCTTGAAGAGTGGTCGTGGATAGAACCTACTTATATGATAAAATGACACAGCACTAAATACACACAGGTGCCCACACACACTAAATTGAGCCACAATTTAGGACTTTCCAACATTATCCAGGCTAGCATTATGCAGTTCTATACTCTCTTGTGATGCTGGGCAGAGGCAGAGCGCTGCAGCTCCTAGCTGGCCACACCACCGCTAAGTAAACAACCCATGCACTATAGTGGACTGGACATTTTAACTTACAATGGGGCTAAGGAGGCATAACCCCATCCTAAGTCAAGGAACATCTCTGCAAGTAAAACTGGGGAAATCTGAGTAAGTGGTAGATTGTGCCAATATTAACATGGTATACGTAATAAAATTTTGCAAGATACTAGGCAAAGGTTTCATGTGGTTTACTTGTGTTATTTCTTCAAACAGTACCTGACCCTATAATAACCTCAAAATTGAAAGTTCAGTTAAAATGTATTGTACACTTAAGTGCAATTGTGGTCATTTTCACAGCAAAAACTTTGGTTTTTGGGAGAGAAGGGGGAAACACAGCAAGTAGGAGTGGTTGGTATATGGATTTTTCTCTGGGCAAGTCCAGTCTCAGAACTCAGGTTCTGGACCCTTGCTGCCAGAGAAATGGATCTGATATAGACACTAAGGATGAGGAAATGCTGTGGGTGATGCTCATTAATGTGATCATGAACACAAGGACTCGGCCACAGCATATCTAAAACTGTGAACAAGAACTGTAAACAAGTTGAGAGTTCAGGACAATGTCCTTTTTCCTTGACCCACTGGTGCTGAGCCCAGAACCTGGCACAAAGTGGTAATTATGTAAGGTTTTATGAGCAAATGATTAAAAATTAAGTCCTGATTTTGTTGGGAGTATATACATTAAAGAGATTTGATTTGGGTTCAAAATGACTCCTTACATACTGAGTATTTAGTGAAAAATGTACATTGTAAGGTTGAGAATAGGGTTCCACAAATTTATGTGCTTTACTCTGGGGGCACCCACACTGATTTGAGTCTTTGTTTTCTATGATGTATACATAGGTGTACCATGTAACATGAGTGTTGTTATTTCTAACCTCTTGACCCTGCTGTTCAGAAGGAAAGAGTTTAACTGTCTGATTAGGGTGTATGACTCTTGGCTATTTCCAGTTTCCCAGAAGTCTACAACAATGTTAGAAAACATACACAGATAAAAATGCCTTCCCTTGCACTAGGCACAGAACGTTCCACTCAGTTAAGTCTGTAACTGGAGCTGTGATGCTGTGGGTTCCTACCAAACACAACCAAAGAGAAAGCCATTCTCTGAAGAGCTCTAGCTGACTCCTTTCTAGGCATGGCTGGCCCAGGAGAATTCTTTTTTATTAAACCTGTACTGAATCTGAAGGATGAACAAGCTACACACCAGGCACACACTGTCCATGAATGCACTTGCATCTATGCAAGTAAATTTATCAACTCACTTTGCAAGATAAGGACAGTGGGCAATGAAACTGCCAGAGAAAGTGGATGCGATCCTGATTTTAAATACTCCAAGTAACAGTCCTATCAACAGGGAAGATGCTGCCTGCTAAGACCCTCCTGTCCACTACAGTCCGTGCTCATCTCTCCCTTCTCTGAATTCTGGCAATATCTGTTCTTTAGATCACTTAACATTCAATGACAAGTGATCTTGTGCTGCTTCCAGGATGCAGAATGGTATAATGAAGACTGACTGTCTGGATTCAAATCTTGATGCTGCTACTTACTAGCTATAAGCCTTGGTTGTGACATTCATAAGCTGCAGATGACAGTTTGCTGAAGATCTGAATAGATAATCATGTACAGCACTTACAAAACAAGAGCTTAATAAATATCTGTGGAAAACCAAACCAAACCTAAAGCCTATCTTCATGTAAATACATTTCTTCCTACAGGGAGACCTCAAGGATCTATGCTGCTATCCTGGAAAGTGCTCACTAAGGAGGAGGATGGATTTCAGTGCCATACTTCATCATCATAAGTTTGTTAATGAAACTAAGAAGGAGGCAGAAGTCCTAGCTGAGTTCTGGGCCTGGTTCAGCCTGGCTCTGAAATCCAGTCAGTCCTCTCCCGCCTCAGCCTCTGCCCATGCTGTTGCTATAACCTCAGAGTCTGCAAACCAGTAGAATGCAGGAAGGGAAACTTCCTCCCTGCCACCACCCTTCAGTTCCCTTCATTCTCAAGGCACTTGCTCCCACACAGAAAAGTTTCTTTTTGCTTGTACACTTGGAACAAATAATCCACTTCTAATAATCTATCCTATAAAATAACACAATACAGGAAAAGTTTTACACCCAAAGATAGTCCATCACAGTGTTTGATCATTGCAAAAAGGCTGGGACAATTCAAAAATTACTTAGGAAAAATAAAGAACTAATGATATAAATGATGATATAGCCATACCAAAACTGAAGTATGGCTATTGAAAATTATACTTCGGAAGCATATGTAATCATATGAGGAAATACTTAGATAATTGATGTTATAAAATATTATACAGTGACAAGATAACCCTATCAGAATGAGAAATATTAAAAGTACAACCCTTAGTGCTGGCAATGTCCTGGAGCAGCAGGAACTCTCAGCTGCTCCACTCCTCAGTGTATATCCTAGAGGACATGTGCCATCCAGGACACAGGAACAAGTATGTTCACAGTGGTAACAGGCCCCACCAGGAAGCAACCCACTATCATCAACAGCAGAATGGGCAAATGTAGTAGTTACTTCCCGAGTAAGGACAGTCATCTATCACTAAAAATCAAATGTTCTATGTGAAAATGCGAGATGGGAGCCTATTAACTCAATTTACCAAGTAGGGTTTTTCCTGTATATGTAATTTCCTGTACATGTAAATCCTGCTATAGAGACTAAGAAAATGCCTGGTGCATAGACCAGAAAGACCAAAATGTTGGTCTTTCCTTCCCTACCTAAACCCAAATGTTCAGGCAAAAGGGTCCCCAGAAATCCAAAATATTTTGCTACTGAAGAGTAAGAAAAAAAATTTCTCCATTTCTTTTGTCTTCCTATAGCATCTCTGTAGTAGTTAGCAGAGATGCAGCAAATGACAATAGTTATTATTTATTTAATCTACCTCATCTGCACCAGGTACTTCAAATATATCAACTCTAAATTACTGCCAAACTCTTTGCCTATTGTCTCTATGATGGTAGATGCTATTATTTTTTTCCAGTTTACTGAGTAACAACCAGGGACCCTAAGTAGATTAAGTGATTTGACAAAGGGTATCCAAACAATAAATAGCAAAACTAGAGTCCAAATCCCAGGTTAATCTGATTCCAAACCTCATTTATTAGGTGTATCTCCTTTATTTAACCTTCACAGGCCTCAATTATTTCGCTGCAGAATGGGGATGATTCTATTCATTCAACAGTTACTGTCTATGTGGGCACTGTTGAGAATATGACCAGGCAAGAACCTCAATGCATAAGTAAACACCACTATTACAGGTCCCCTCACAAAACACTGGACTCCTATGAACTTCACTTGTCCCTACCAGCTACCTGACCTTTTCCTGCTTCTTCCAAATAATTCAATGAATACCCCACTATTCCTAATAACCTGTGAAGATGATTTCCATATGCTAGTCAGTTTTTTTGTTTCCTGTTCTTCCCCAGAAGAGAGAAAATATAGAGTTTTTAAAATGGAAAATTACATCATTATGACTTTATCCTTTATCTGAAGGCTCCTTGTAAATCTTTACTACCATTTCCAACTACTTCAAGATTTTCGGTTTTGCCTTTTAGGTTTCAGAAAATGAGGAAATCAAATCAAGTCACTTTGGAAGTGAAGGTTCAATTTCCTGCAAGTATTCAGAAGTACTCACTGTCCTAGCTGACAGTTTGAACGGTATTCTACAGTTCCTTATTTCTCATCTCTTCTTCCCAAATCAGCTGTGGTTCATACACTCCCTCCTGGTTAGTGTTTCTAACATTCCACCGATTTTCTTACCCGTAGGAGGAATGTCTTCATAAAAGAAGACAAGGGGCTGTATCAGGCACAAGATACAGGGTACCTAACAGGCAAGCATACTGTCTCCCGCATGTGCACATACTTAACACACACATAAAGGAATTATCAAAAGCTATCAGGAATGCAACTTGAAGGGTTCTTAGAATTTGGCGTTAACAACAAAAACAATATTCTTTTCAACTGCTAACATAGATCTTTAGAGGTAACAGAAGGAAAAATAAAGATTCAAGAATAGTCTGCCCAGTTTATATATCTCAATTTTGAATTTCTGCTCCACCCAAAGAAACAGTGTCCATAAAATCACTGAAACGTCCAGACGCTCATGAATGCAAAACTATTCTCAAGACAAGTCTCTACTGAAATGAGGCTTTCCCCATTTTTCATTGTTTCCTTGTAATCCTTTCACAAATGGAATAACTCTTTCATCTAAAAATATCACAATGTTTTAGATATAATCAATTAGAATATAGATTATCAGGCAGAAAATATTTTGTTCATAAAACCCAGATTCAGAAACACTTACTTAAACTATTTTCGTTAAATATTTTCTCTCATTTAGATATCAAGATTAACTATAATGAATGATTGTCCCAAACTGCATTGTCCAATAGAGTAGACAAGAGTCCCCAGGGCCACATTTGAAATGTGCCTACTGTGACTGAGGAGATGAGTTTTAAATTTTACTTAATTTCTACCTTGAAGACTAGTACAAAAAAAGAATGCAAAATATCTCATTTTTACAGGTTGAGTATCCCTTATCCAAAATGCTGGGGGCTAGAAGTGCTTCAGATTTCAGATTTTTTCAGACTTTGGAATATCTGCATATACATAATGAGGTACCTTAGGGATGGGACCCATGTCTAAACCTGAAGTTCATTTGTTTTATATATACCTGAAGGTAATTTTGTATAATAATTTTAGTGTGCCTGCACTTTGTGACCTGTCACTTCAGGTCAGGCTGGAATTTTCTACTTGTGGTATAATATTGTTGCTCAAAAATTTCAGATTTTGGAGCATTTTGAATTTTGGGACGTTCAACTTGTATTTTTTTTTTTTTTTTTGGTACTTGAGATTGAACCCAGGGGTGCTCAGCCACTAAGCCACATCCCCAGACCTTCTTATATTTTGAGACAGGGTCTTGCTAAGTCTCTTACAGCCTCACTAAGTCCCTGAGGCTGGCTTTGAACTCAGAATCTTTCTGTCTCAGTTTCCTGAGCAGCTGGTATTACAGGTATGCATCACTACATCCACCTCAACTTGTAATTTTATATCAACAACGTGACAACATAAACAAAAAAATCCATTTTATTTAGCTATCAAAACATGAAAACACACAAGCCAATAAGTACTCTCCACATCTCATATAATATAATAATAATATAATATAAAATGAGACAAATACAATATAAACTATAAGCATAGTAATACTAGTATTGTGCATAGTTTTTTTTTGAAAAATGATCTCTCAGGTCAAAGTTAATCTGCTTTCCCTGGTAGCTTTGAGGAACCTTAACAAAATATTTATCACAATCTGGTATATTAAAATTACATAAATCGTACCACATTCCCTTCTCATACACTATGATCTTTTTGAAACAGAGGACTCACTTGCTCATTTTTAAAAAATCCATCAGTCCTCAGCATGCTTCTGGCAATGGAAATCCTTTCATAAATGTTTGAGGATCTGAATACTGTGTATACTGATGTGTCTTAAACATTCATTTTTCTATAAAAGCAAGCCTAAAACTAATATTGAGGTACTCAATGGAGGGAAGGAAAAGATGCAGTATTAAACAGATGTCAACTTTCTCTAAATCAGAACTCAGTCAAAAAGGATTTGTCTTAAAGCCTGATAAGCTTATTTTTAAATTTAGTGAAAGAAAAAAGACAACTTGGAGGCAAACAGGATGGAGAGTTGGGGCAGGCACCCACTTATCAGACCACTAGATGTTTTATCAGCAATAGTAATTAATTTCACATGACGAGGAAGTGGGTATAGACCAGTGAAGAGAGAACTCAGAAATAGACTTGTGTATATGGAAGCACCATTAGCACACAGGCAGCATTATAATAACGCGGAATTGAAATAAAATTGGTAATTCATATAGAAAAGAAAGAAAACTACAATTGATTGCTACAATAGTTCCAAAACTACAATAGTTCCAAACCATAATAAAAAATTCAAGTACAATTTTTTATCTTTGAAAATTACACATCATGTTTTTATTATTGAGAATCCACTGGGAATTCCAAATGGACTGTTTAATATAAAAATTACATACTGATATCCATTATTCCTATCCAACCAATAGATATAAATAGGAATAAATCAACAGAAATAAAAAAGAAAGAAAATGATAGTTTAAGAACTTACCTGGAAGATGCCTGCACAGCAGGGTATATAAACCGTGTTCTTTTTTCTTCTTCTTTTTTTTTTTTTTGTACTGGCGATTGAACTCAGGGGTACTCGACCACTGAGCCACATCCCCAGCCCTATTTTTGTGTTTTAGGTAGAGACAGGGTCTCACTGAGTTGCTTAGCACCTCGCCATTGCTGAGGCTGGCTTTGAACTCATGATTCTTCTGTCTCAGCCTCCCTAAGTGCTGGGATTATAGGCGTGCGACACTGCGCCTGGCTGTTTTTTTTCTTCTTTAATGTAATGAATTAAGCAGAAGTCACTTGTGGCTTTATGAAGGTCAAACTTTCAGAACTGAGGGGGAAGACACCAAATACTCCAGGGAGGACTCTGTTACTGTACAAAATACTTGTAATGACTTCTTTGAAGCTAACCATGTGAAGCAGGACCACAATCCATGAACAGTGACTGCTCCATGCTGTTCACAGCTCCTCCTCACGTGCCTCTGTCTGGGTTGTTGGTAACTGAGCCCCGCTGGGTTTCATCTCCACTCACCCTGATCTAGGTATGTTACCCTCAGCATAACCCCATCTGCCAGACATTCAGAGTATTCAGCATCAGCGTGCTGACAGCTCTCTGGATGATGTGGGCTTGTTACATTTTGGCATGCCTAAGCCTGTTATGACATTTCTCTCTTTGTTAGAAAAAGGTGGTTTCAGGCACTTTATATATCACTCATGTTCCAGGTCACCTCTGTACTGAGTTTACTTTCCACTTGAGAGTTGTTTCACCGTTTTTTAGATCATTGTCTTGGATTCTCCTGTTTGAACCGTGGGGTGTCTATAACACACAACTGGGACAGCTGTGAGTAGCTGCATTAGCTGGCTTGAGCTGCCATAACAAAACACCACAGACTGGTAGCTTAAACAACAGAAGTTCGTTCTCTCTCAGTTCTGGAGTCTGGAATTTCAAGATCAAGGTGGCACCTGGGTTGGTGTCCCCTGGTTGGTGTCTCTCCTTGGTTTGCTGATGGTGGTGTCCTCGCTGTGTCCTCACATGGTTGTCTCTCCATGCACACACTGTGGTGTTTCTCAGTGTGGCTAGCTTCCTCTTCTTATAAGGACATCAGTCATATGGGATTAAGGCCCAATCTAACAGCCTTGTTTTAACTTAATTATCCCTTTAAAGGCCATAACTCCAAATGCAGTCACATTTGAGGTGCTGGCAGTTTGGGTTTCACTTGTGTGAATTTTAGAGGACAGAATTCAGTTCCTAATACCACTTAGATGATAATTAAGTTGACAGGTATATGTAAGTAGCTGTGCTGTGAGACAAGGAGGAGAGACAGCTGGGAAAGGAGAGAGAAGGGATTCCTAAACCCACAGAGAAATGCCATGGCCCTGGGAATATAAAACCCTGATTTCTTTGGTTGAAAACTGCTCATTTTGATTAGGTGCTCTCTTGAACTCCTACTTTAATTTTACATAAAGACAGAGTTACATAAAGAATTTCATCAAAAGATAACTAGAGCAGTAATGATCCATTAAATGTCCTTGACAGTTCCTCCTGAACCCATCTTTTCTCCTTCAGAACAGCTACAATTCTGAGTGCCACCCCTCTACATAAAACATACACACAGGGCCTCGTGATGAGTGGACAGAAAGGGAGTGTGAGCAGAGAACAGAAGAGGGGGACAAGGGAAGCCAGTGAGTGGAGATTTCCAAAGAGATTCAGTCAGAAAAATGCACCTGCTACTGAGGGGTAACACCTTGCTACGGGGGCGCTGGTTTCAATGCAACGCCAGGGCAGCCCTGACCAAGTGAATTTATGGTTTGAAAAAGGTAAGAGGAAGGAAAAAGAAATACCAGTTTTTATAAAACCCAGTGATTCATTTAGGAAGTGAAATGTAAATCTACTTAACAAAATCTGGGATTGCAGGAGTGCAACACCGCGCCCAGCTGTCTTTTTTCTTCTTTAATGTAATGAATTAAGCAGAAGTCACTTGTGGCTTTATAAAGGTCACACTTGCAGAACTGAGGTGGAAGACACCAAATACCAGGGAGGACTGAAGTCACCAATGGAGACAACGTCACAGCAAACGGTGGGCAAGAGGAAAGTTCTGCCATTGTGGTTGGGTTTCTCAGATCAAGTGAAAGTATCCCCAAGATTTGGACATAAGACTAGCAAATGATTGACAATCCCAGATTCTGGTATTGCAAGCCTATCACATGCCTAAATCAATATATGTAAGGAGCTGTGACTAAAGATAGGATTTTATAATTAGATATTGATTTACATTGGATTTCTTGGTCTGCTTCAGAGTTTGGGCTCTTTCCAGCATTACTTCCCTGCCAATTTCTAGGTATCTTATAGCAATTTTAAAGTACCTCCAAATATACATTTTCAACATATGGGATTATTAAATGCCTAGTGCAAACAATGATCCATAGATGTGTTACCGCCCACCAGTAGACAAAGCAGTGCTTCTTTCTGCTCCACTCTCATTCCAATAAATATTTACATCCTTCCATTTACTCATTTCAAAGCTGCAGGATATGGAATTCCATTGCTCTTTTAAGGTGAATGAAAGAAATTGTTAATGCTTTCTGGATTTTCCAATTAACTTGTTCTCAGAAGAATTTAACTTGTTCTCAGAAGAATCTTTAGCATAAAGAACACCTACAGTTCATGGTTGGTATCTATTTTCATTTACATATCACCCACAGGAATAATTTGTTTAAATATTTATGCTTTTTTTTCCTCTAGTACTGAGGATTAAACCCAGGGCCTCACACATGCTAGGAAGTACTCTACCAACTGAGCTTCATCCCCAGACCTTTATTTTTATTATTTTTAGACAGGGTTCTGCTAAGTTGACCAGGCTGGCCTCAAACTTCTGATCCTCCTGTCTTAGGCTCCCAAGTAGCCGGGATTACAGGTATACATCACTACTCCTTGCTTTAAATATTTATCCTTAAGTCTAGAATTGTAAAATTTTTCAGAATGAATGTGTGATCCAGCCTTTATTTCTTAGATGAGAAAACTGAAGCGTGTAAAATGACTTCTTACTAAGTGGCAAAGCTGGAAGAGGAGGCAGGAGAAGAGGGAGAAGAGACAAGTGAAAACATGGAGTCCTCAGTGGAGCTGGTGGGCGGCCAGGTCTGAGTCCATGTGCTCTCACAGACACACCTTGCAGTAAGCATCCTTGTCACAGGCTAAGGACAGTAGAGCTGCAACTGAGAGAGGTTAAGAAACTTGCACTCTCGGAATAACTGATTTAAATCCACGTCTGTCTGATACCACAAACCAATGCTTTTCAACCTTCCTACATTTTCTAAGAAAACGCACAGCAAGTTACATTATTAAATTCAAAACTGATATTTACAATAGCAGTATATAACATTAGAGTCAATGGCTTCTCAAAATCTTAAGTTTATTTCCTACCATTCAATGCCTACATTGTTAATAGCTTCTGTTTTGGCAGCATAACTGACATTTACTTAAGAAAGTATAAATCAAGACATAATTAGGTGCAAATAAAGTGAAATCCTGGCTTTTGACCTTAATTACTTAATGATGAAAAATGTTGTGATATTTTGGGTCTTTTTGATTATAATTATTTAAATGAAAATGTAACGCAGCACTCTTCAGCATGTCTTACCTGAAAACAAAATTTACCAAGTATGTCCTACATGCCTATCATCTAACAGTCATGTTGGGACACACAAGAGGGTACAATAATCAGCCAGTAACAGAGTCAAACTAAAGACTTTCTGACACTGGAAAGTAAGTATTTTTATTCTATAACATCTCCCTGGTAAAAGGACAAATACACACAAGAAAGTATAGAAAGCATGTTTAGAACAAGCAGACTTAGAAGTGAAAGCTCCCTGAAGCCTTATATTTCACAGAACTTAACAGTCTTAATTGGAAGATGTCTTATCAAACTGGGCACTTGGTGCTTGATTTCTGTGATCCTATTAATTAGAAAAATTTTCACTTGGCAGACAGAATAAATAGTTTGGCAACTTACTCATTTACCTCTGAACTATCAAAATAGTTGTACCATAGTAATGAGACCTAATGCTCCATACCTATTGACCCAAAGAGCTATGGACACAAAGGTCATCCTTAAATCCCCAGATGGAGTGTCTGAATTACATGAGTGATTGGGTAAAGATGTGACCTATTACCACTGACATAAATACAGCTTAAAGGGCATGTGCTATTGTCAGGAACCAATGGCATACATAATATTAGTTTTCAAAATGCAGCAGGTAATACTCATGAGACTTTTTGTGCTCTGCTCACATTTAAGGTATAATTTTAGAGTCTAAGATTAAAGCTGTTTTCCCTTAATAATACTTAATTTTCTTTTGAATCACTGAGAAAATCTAAGTCTGCCCCTGGGTCATCATCAGTAGAATGGAAACCTGGAAAGGAATGAGCCCCTTTGTTTCATGTCATCATGGCCATAATTAGGCAGTGTTTTTTCAGAGAGAACAAAAAGGTTCCAGGAACAATAACCTTGTTGCAGTTTGGTAATCTTAGACTGGTGTACTGGCAAACCCCATTATTATTCTTTTTTAATCTCAGATAGCCTCTCAGTTGCCAATAGTATATTCAGCAAATTAAATCTACTTCCTTTCAGCATTTTAAATCCCATTTGTATCCCGGGAGAAACACACATTTCCTGAAGAAAAGGAGACATGTCTTGAAGAAGGAAGCTGATAAGCTCGAGAGGGGCCTTTCCAAAAGGGAAGAAACTTGGCATGCTCAGCCTATCCAAGTGGAGCCTGGAATCCTGTCCTTCATTTCATGAATATTACCATACAAAATGCACAATGCACTGGTGCCCCAGCAGCCAACGTGATGTATCTGTAGCTGCAGATGGCAATCTTGGGTGGGGGAATAAAAAACATCTTTAGGTCTGGGAGTTTGTGAAGATACTATTTTCACAATCCCTGATGTCCCTTGACCCCCAATTCAGAAAAAGCACTTTTAGTGTTCATTCATTCAGGTGAGGAATCCTATTTTGCTGGATTAGGCATGTGAAATCATTAGTTTATAAAACAGTACCAAGTGAAATGAAGCTCATAAAAAGACACAGATACAGACATATACTGTACCTCCATGCCATTATTTCAGCTTTCCTGTCCTTATTTCTCCACCTGCTTTTGGAAACTTAGCTCTACTTTTGAAATGGTACAGTTCAGACAACTACTGTTCTTTTATCCTGATAATGAAATGCATCAACAGATCAATGAGAATGCCAATTTCCATCTTCACTTGGCAAACACTTTACAAAACACCCCAACATTCAAATTAAAACTCAAGCAAAACAGATAGTCAATACTTCCTGAGGGCCTCCTGTGTCAGGCTTTGGTCAGGCTGCAGGGACACGGCAGCTGAGGGAGACCAGCAACACAGCCTGGCTGAACAGTACTGGTCAGGAAAAATAGACACCAAACAGGTACAGAGTGATCTGGGCTCAGGAAGAAAACAGAGTGTGATGTGGGGATATTGGAGGAGAACTAACCAGATCTAGGAGTTGGGAAGGCTTCCTGATGCCATGCTCAGAATAAGGTTGGGCCCCGAAAAGTTCATGTTCAAAGGTGATGGGACCTTTAAGAGGTGGGGCCCTGTGGGAGGTAACAGAGCCATGACCACCATTGTGAAGGGATTAATTCTGGTTTCAAGGGTTCGTTCCCATGAGCAGGTTGTTACAAAAGAGTGAGACTGACCCCTGCTCATTTTCTCGCTTCTTTCACTTCACGCAGTCAAGGGGCTCTGGCCAGATACCAGTGCCATGCTGTTTGGTTTTTCTACCACTAGAATCATGAGACAAATAAACCTCTTTCCTTTTTTTTCCCCCTTAAAAAAAATATAATATATATATATATATATATATATATAGTTATAGACTGATACAATACCTTTATTTTATTTATTTATTTTTATGTGGTGCTGAGGATTGAACCCAGTGCCCTCACACGTGCTAGGCAAGCACTTTTCCACTGAGCTACAACCCCAGCTCCAAACCTCTTTCCCTTTATACACTACCCAGCCTCAGGTTTTTTGTTACAGTAACAATATGGGTGAAGATACCTGATAATGAGATGTTTAAATTAATGCCTAAAGGAAGAACAATTTTAAAGTGGGTGCAGAAGAGGAAGAGAAAGACAGCTGATGTACAAATTTAATGTAATTCCTATTAAAATTCCAAAGACATTCATAGAAATAGAAAAAGCAGTCATGAAATTCCTTTGGAAAAATAAGAGGCCAGAAGAGCCAAAGAAATCCTTAGTAAGAAAAGTGAAGCAGGAGGCATCATAATACTGACCTTAAATTATACTACAGAGCTATAGTAACAAAAACAACATGGTTTGGGCACCAAAACAGACATGAAGACCAATGGAACAGAATAGAAGAGAGAGAGATAAATCCACATATCTCATACTAAACAAAAACACCATAAACATACATTGGATAAAGACAGCTTCTTCAACAAGTGGTGCTGGGAAAACTGGAAATCCATATGTAGCAGAATGAAATTGAACCTGTATCTCTCATCCTAGACAAACATCAACTCAAAGTGGATCAAGGAGCTAGGCATTAGACCAGAGACCCTGTGCCTACCAGAAGAAAATGAAGGCCCAACTTTCCATCATGTCAGCTTAGGACACGTCAACTTCCTCAACAAAACTCTTGAAGCGCAAGAAGTAAAATCGAGAATCAATAAATAGGATGGTATAAAACTAAAAAGCTGCTTTACAGCAAAGAAAACAATCAAGAACCTCAACAGAGAGCCTAGAGAAAGGGAGAAAATCTTTGCCACCTGCATCTCAGATAGATCATTAATCTCTAGGACATATAAAGAACTCAAAAAACTTAACACCAAAAAATCGAATAACCTAATAAATAAATGGGCAAAGGAACTAAACAGGCACTTCACAGAAGAAGAAATACGAGTGGTCAACAAATACACACAAAAAAGTTCAACTTGTCCAGCAATTAGGGAAATACACCTTTAAACTACACTGAGATCACTGAGATTCCATCTCTCTCTGGTCAGAATGGCAATTATCAAGAAAACAAGCAATGATAAATCTTGATGAGGATGTGAGGAAAAAAGTACACTCATACAGTTCTGGTGGCAAATTGGTACAACCACTCTCAAAAGCAGAAACTTGGAATGGAACCACCATTTGACCCAGCTATCCCACTCCTCAGCATATACCCAAAGGACTTAAAATCAGCACACTATAATGATGTAGCCACATCAATGTTTATAGCAGCTCAATTCACAATAGCTAAGTTATGGAACCAACCTATGTGCCCTTCAACAGATGAATGATAAATAAAACGTAGTATATATATACAATATTACTCAGCCATAAAGAAGAATGAAATTATGGCATTTGCTGGTAAATGGAGGGATTTGGAAACTATCATGCTAAGTGAAATAAGCCAATACCAAAAACCAAAGGCCAAATGTTCTCTCTGATATGCAGATGCTAACCCAAACAAAGGAGGGGAAGAATAGAAGTTCATTGGATTAGACAAAGGGGAATGAAGAAAAGGGAGGAGGATGAGAATAGGAGAGAGAGTGGAATGAATCAGACATAACCTTCCTATGTTCACATATGAATACATGACCAGTGAAACTCCACATCATGAACAACCACAAGAATGGGATCCTAATTAGAATAAGTTATACTCCATGTATGTATAATATGCCAAGATACACTCTATTATCACATATATCTAAGAACAAATAAAAGAGAAAGACAGCTGAAGGGAAAATGGTATATAATTGAGGAATGGAGACAAGCCTAGCATAGCTGGAAAGGGTTAGGGGTGTGACTGGGGAGAAGGCAAGTACAGGAGGGCTTAGGGACTGATGGGCCAGATGCAGAAATAGAGCATTATTGCCACAGCAACTGAAAGCCATCAATTGATTTTAAGCAGAGGAGTAATAAGATCAGATTGTCATAATTATTTGTTGTTTTAGATCACTTTGGCTGCCTTTGGTATAAATCTGGAAACTATGCTGTGTTAGCTTTCTTTCTAGTAAAACTAAATAAAGAAATTAACATGCATATGTTCACTACATACATATTTAAAAACTTCTTAATTTGGTAGTGGGGTGCTCTGAGTAACAGAATGTAGGTACAAAACTATTATCCAAAACAAAGAAATAGGCTTCCTGTGATCAAGGAAAGATGTTGAAATTCTTATTGGAAGTTTAAAAAAAAAGCAGTTTTGATTCTGGGAAAGAGCATGCTGGTCATGCAAATGTTAGTGGGGTACCTACTGACTCTTGGGTAGCTCTCCACTTGAGTCAGGTAATCCAAAAGCACACACTTCAGATGTTACCAAGAGTTACTTTTACTAACTACAAAGCTGCCCCAATATGAGAAAGGCATATCTTCAGGACTACTTTCTACTGCTCCTCACAGAGTTCTACCTTGTTGTGCAGATCATTTGACATCCCACCTGTAGCTGGGTTGTACAGCAGGTGCAGGAGCTACTGCTGGGCAAGAAGTGAGCGAGGCTGACATGAGAGCTGTAGGGCGCAAGCATCTGAGAGATATTTGTGGATAGAAACAACAGGATTCAGTGGTTCCTTGGATGTGAAGTGTTACAGGAAGGATGTTCCATTATGTTCAACAAAAAGCCAGTCTCAGAAAATCAAGGGCTGTATGTTTTTCTCTCATGTGTGTGTTGGGAGGAGACCACATGAAAATAGAGACTAGAAGAGTAGAAGAAGGGAACCCGGGGGAGTGAAAAGGGTTCTAGAGATGAGAACTGACCAAATTACATGCACATATGACTATGTCACAATGAATTCTACTATTGTGTATGATTACAATACAATACAATAATAAAGGGGGAGACATATCAACCTAAATGAATACATAAACACATCAATCAATCAATAAAGAATGGATGCTCCAATGAGAACTCTTAAGCAGATAGTTGGGTTTCACTTGCTGAAATGTGGGACAGGTAGGCCAGAGGGGTGTAGAGAAGCATTGGTGACATGCAGGTGCACAATTCTGTGTAGTGAGAAGTAGGCAGATGGGTAAGGAAGGCTGGAGGTCTGAGGAGACACAGGAACAAGACTTCAGAAATACAGACACTATTGCAAGCCAGGTATGACCTAGGAGAGAGGGCCAGATGGAAAAGGAGGGGCCTGGACCATATGCAGAGAAATGCTGGACTATTGCAACAGTCTCCTACCAGGGCTCCTTCTTCCACCCGTGGTCCCTCACAAAGTCCTTACTTTCTCGGTCCCTCACAAAGTCCTTACTTTCTCTGGAAAACACCACATGACCTTCTTTGCCCCTTTCTGAACCCTAGGTGCCTTCTCTGACCTATCTTCACCCAACTCCACTCCCCCACCCTGACCCTGGCTCACTCTGCTCCAGCCACATTGGCTTTCTTGCTGTTCTCAAATAGATCAAGAATTCCCTACCTCAAGGACTGCACACCTGAATGGTTGTTTTCCAGATCACGTGTATCACATGTATCATTCCTTCATTCCCTTTATGTCTGTAGTTAATATCCCAGCCAATTGATGAGGCACTCCCGATCTTATTCTAAATTGCAATACCCGACCATCCCTCTTTTCCTGCCTTCTGAAACTTAGCATCTTCCTATAATATATAGTTATATAGCATAATAAATACATCTATAACAAATAGATGTATATATAACAAATATATACAGTATAACAAGTATAATAATAATGTATCCTAATATATACTATGATATATGTTATACCATTTACGATGGTCACCCTTTACCTGTGATTTTGCTTTTGGCAGTTTCAGTTCCCCACCATCAACTATAGTCCAAAAATATTAAATGGAAAATTCCAGAAAAAAACAATTTATAAGTTTTAAATTGTGTACCATTCTCAGTAGCGTGATGACATCTTTGCACCATCCTGCTCACTTGGCCTGGGACATGCATCATTCCTTTGCCCAGTTTATTCATACTGCATATGCCACTTACCTGTACCAGTCACAGCTACAGACCAACTGGCACTGTTTCCCACTGCTTGTGTTCCAGTAACCCTATTTTTACTTAATAATGGCCCCAAAGCTCCAAAGTGGTAATGCTGGCAATTTTATTACTGTATGTTATTATAGCTTCTATTTTATATTATTGTTGTTAATCTCTTACTGTGCCTAATTTATAAATTAAATTTATCATAGGTAGCTATGTATGTATGTATGCAAAAAATATATATATGGTATGCATAGGGCTCAGTATTACTCAGTTTCAGGCATTCACTGAGGGTCTTAGAACATATCCCCCATGAATAAAGGGGCTCTACCACATACACATAATTATCTGGTACATCATACAGTAATTATTAAAATTCCCCACCTCCAAATATAACTCCATGAATCCATAACCTAATTGTGTTCATTGCTATATTGAGCCAAGAAAATTTCTTGGCATGATATACACTAAGGAGTTGTAGAATGAAAAAAAAAAACTCCAACACTTTATAAGAGTATAGAGAAATAGAAGGGACCAGAAGTATAAGAGGAAAACAAGAAAATACAATGTCACAGAAACCAAAGGCAGAGTGTGCAGCTAGAAGCAGGAGTTACCATTTCTTGGCTGCTTATCCCTGCAGCAGACACTGTGTTCGCCACCTCCCACAAACCATCTCATTTAGACAGCGCTACAGTCCTGTGAGGAAGTGCTACCCTCACTTTACAAATAATTTAGAGAAGTAACTCCCTCAAGGTCACAATGTGTACTAAGTCCTGATAAACAGAAGAAGCAAACTGAACCCTAAGATTGTTCATTGAATTGGTTCTCCTGGAGACTACTGCTGACCTTCACAGAAACTTCCAGACTAAAGAACAGCAATAAAGGGGAGGGAGGTGAGGAAAGGAGAAGGGAATCAGCCAACTCTCTCCACAGTGGGCTGGGAAGAGGAGGAGGATAGGGCTATAGTTTGGGGAGCAGGGGTGTCTAAGAAAAGTTTTATTTTAGATGACAAAATAATTTGAATTTCTAAAACACAACCCCTTTCTGAATGTTGGTTAGCACCTCTACAGTGAGGACTCAGCATAGATAAGGGATTTGTTTTCACTGCTTCCTGGCTCCAAAGAAATTTGGATTTTGCTTATAGGTTTGGTTTTAAAAAAATCCTTAGTTATGTATTAAATTTGTTTTCCACATCCAAAAAGATGGTGAAATCTATAGAAGAGAAAGTATGTTATTGGGTAAACATAACAAAGAAACAAAAAGATGACCTACTTTCTTGGGAAGCTGAAATATCAAGACTTAAGAAAAATCAATCAAGTCATACTATTTTATAATAATGTGGTAGGTGGTACTTGGCACCCACAGGCAGGTGACCTGCTCCTTCGGGGCTACTTGCTGTTTGACTTTGCCACCTGTGTAAGTGGTCCATCTTCAATGTCAGTATCCTCTATGGATCAAGTGGATCATTTTATGATGCCTCTCTTGGTTCTGGGCATAATCAGATGAGGTGGGACCAGTAAGAGTCCCCTATGTGAAGGCAGAGTATTCCAAGTATCTATTGTGGTTGAAGGTAAGTGTTAAAAGAGACTTAAAATGTCCACAAACCTGCTTTGATGTGCATGCAAACATTCAGCACCTTATTCAAGATTAAAAACAAAATTTAGTGGTTACTTGACAATGCCAAATACTGTATGTTTGGGAAGACCTGTATATTTATTTTTCATTTCTACAATTGGTGCTGTTGAAGCAGATTACTGCAAATCAGGTCAATCCAGGCCTAAGCTGGTGGCCATGTCTGCACTCTAAAAATGCTCAAAGTGTAACATACCTTCAGTTTGCTCTGGATCTGACAATATACCTATTCTAGATCTAACTCCTGCCAGAGGTGATTCTTATCCTTGAGTTTATTAACCAAAGAAAAACCAGTACATCCAGTTTAATTACAGACCAGCCAAGCTTCAGGATTCTCCCTTAAATACTTCCCATATCAGGCTTCACTTAGGACAAGACTACACTTGACTGCAGCTCTGTACCAATTACCTAGCCATCCATTTCTCAAGAAACATACATATGGCCTTCTCCAGTTACAGGGACAGACAGAATAGAACAATTAGGCATTTATTTTTTTATCCTTTTCTAATTTTAAAACAACCATTACCCTTTAGTAATCATTCTTTATTACAAATACTGAAAAGGGTGAATGGGGTGGAGGTGGTCACCTGTGTTACAGGGACCATTTCCCTTATGTAACATTCTGGGTTCCAAGAACCTCAGAGTGGGAGAGAACCAATCCCACTTATAACAAAGAGATATGAGCTAAAATCACCAGCTCAGCATAAATCTTCAGTACACCCTCTTCTGTTTGTACCAAAGGAGACTAGCTCCATTCCTCTTCCTGACCCCACCCTCACCAGGGCCTGGGGCCCTCGACTGTCCCATGACAGTCATACCCACATTAGCAATTAGCCTTCTAAAACTCCAAGGAATTCTTGCATTGTGATTCTTGGCTAGGACCACAAATATTTTAAATGTGAAAAAAAATGGCTAACAGATTCTGGATTATATGATGATCACTGGAGCTGGGGTAGGGTACTTGCCTGGCATATGTGAGGCTCTGGCATCTGCCACACTCCCTCTGACCATCTCTCCTGCAGTACCTCACCTGTCATACCCTGGCTATGCTCACATTTCCTCCCTACCTCCTGGCTGGTGCTTCTGCAGGTAGTTACTCCTGTTGGATGGAATGATCCTCCTTCCTCACAGAAGCTCCTCCTCATGTTAAGTGTGAAAGTGTTAGGTGACACAGAGCCTTCCTGGGGAAGGACCTGAAGAATCAAACCTCAGTGCTTTTTATAATAGCTTGCTGAGGAGTGGGCAGTTGGGGAGAAATAAGATGGGGCAAAGGGTAGGAAGAAACTGTAGTCACCTGGGGAGAACGCTGCAAGGCCTGTACCTTGGGGTCTTCTCCTTGTGCCTTTATCTTCAGGAATAAGGATGCTCTTTCCTCTGGATACAGGGCAGTCACCTCTCCCATGAGGGTCTTTAATGCTCTTCAGGAGAGAAGAGCAGAGAGAAAGTAACCATCCTGCTTCTGCTGATTTCCTCAGATTTATTCAGCTTCAAATATTCAATGTGCCAGGGTGCCATGTTTTGGGGTAGTGTGTCCTGAACCCCATCAAGGGATGTTGTCAGAATAGAGTTGGCACACAGGAAGCATTACAAGAGAGTTTGCTGTTATTATTGGATGGCCATGTGACCCAAATCAAGTCAACAATACTCAGTTCCAGACTTCTCTGGAAACTACTGGAAAAGATGTTCCTGCAAGTGGCACTAAATGGTAAATACATAAGCAGAGGACCACCAGGTGCCACTCGTGGAGAAAGCCTTCCTGAGAGCAGAACTATCACAGAGGAATGAGGCTGAGGTGGAGACAAAGCATGTGGGATTGGATGCCACTGTGTGAGGCCTGTATCCAGTCATGCCTGGATATCTAGTGTGGGATTTTGCAATGACATGGGCTATTAGCTTCCATATTTAAGTCAGTTTCAGTTGGTTTTTATCATCTACAAATAACAGAATTCTGACCTTGCTTTATCAAGATATAATTCACATAGCATACATTTCATCTAATAAAGCCTACAATTCAGTGGATTTTAGTATATTCATAGAGTTGTGCAACCATCACCATGACATAGGAATTTTGATCCAAAAATCCTCCCAGAAAGCTCCTCAGACATCATAATTTAAATGGGCATGTGCCAATCTGCCTCTGGAGCCACCAGGTTTTGTTGTTGTTGTTGTTTAAAGAATTTAATCTTTATTTTACTTAACTGTTTTTATGTGGTGCTGAGGACCACAGTGCCACAGGACCCAGCGCTCACCCTTGCTAGTCAAGTGCTCTACCACTAAGCTATAGCCCCAGCCCCCAGAGCCACTAGTATTTTGAATTTTTTGTTCTGTTTTCTTTTCTTTTCAGTACTGGGGATTGAATCCAGGGATGCTCTATCACTGAGCCACATCCCCTGTCCCTTCTATTTTTTGAGACAGAGTCTCACTAAGTTGCCCAGGCTGGCCTCAAATTTGTGGTGCTCCTGCCTCAGCCTCCCAGGTAGCTGGGATTACAGGCTGGTGCCACCATTCCTAGCTCCAAAGTCATCACAAATTGAAATTACTTTTAAAATTGGAATCATTGGCTTTTTGATTTAAAAGTAAGTTAAATCTCAGCACCATGTAATGGGAAAGGAAATGAACCAGGACTTAGAACTACTTTCTTTTGAGAAACATTAGGAAATCCCTTGATCCCTTCATATTTTAAATAATTCTGCACTGTTAATCCAGTTCTCTTATTTCAGATGAGGACCAGTCAGGTTGAGTATATTGCCCAAGTTCCCAGAGATACTCAACTCTTAGATGCATTCAAGAATTCAGTTCAGTTTTCTGTATCACTATTTTTAAGCACTTCTTATTTTTTTTTCTGCAGGATTTCATACTCAAAATCTAGATCAGCATCTTTTTAGAAATGCTTGGTGATGAAAAGGGTCTTTGTAACATTAATCCAACATTCATTCTTTCATCCATCCATTCAAGAAATGCAGTCTGATTAAGTCTATCCCCTACACATATGTTCAATCCACTAGTCATCTCTTTAGATAAGACAGTGTTCTACCTACAACCTGGAGGAAAAAGAATATACTTTGCCTAAGCAGGACATGGTGGGGCATTTCAAAATTATTCTATACTGTTCAGTGCATTAAGTTGGTTAAAGATGGGTGAGTTTCTACAAACATCTGTGCAATGGTATTTGTATGATCAAGAGATTTAATTGCAAAGAAGTGCTGCTAAGGATGAGAATGGATGAGGGGAAAGGGAACAACTGTGCTTTTCATCTGATAAAAATAAAGAGATTTGATACTCAAAGTATAAATAAAATTTGAAAATTTGACTTGACAGCCTTTGGGACTTTAGAAGACTTAGCAAAACATGAAGAACAACTCTTTAGCTATTACTAATTAAAAATCTATGCATCTGGTCACATAAGAACTCTCCACACAGGTTCTGGAAAGTTTAGACATATGCTTCCTGGAAGAACCTGAGAGGTTTGAGTGTGGCCAGAATATAATCACTCTGTAGCAGGATGCACTGTACTAAGCTGTAGTCAAGGACAGAAAGGCATTTGCGTTATCTGGGATATCCTGTGAAAACACATTAAGAACACCCAGGGAAATATCATCAGCAGGGATATTATTTGTGGTCATCATTTTTAATGTGTTTTTTCCTTAGTGAACTCTAGACAGAGTCATTTGAACCTTATAAAAACTATCAGATGTTTTATTCAAATTATAAGCAAGAGGTGGCACAATTTTTAAACTGAGTTCGTGGGCAAGGTTCTTGGATACACTTTAAGGGGAAAATACGGAAAAGAAGGAAAAAAATCATCCATAATTCCACCACCTTGACAGAACTACTGAGGGTTTTCATTCCCTTTTGTTCACTCTTCTTCTAAGTGTTCACTATGTATACATGTAATTAGGAAAGGACAGAGTTCTAAGGTCTTGGGAAGACCTCCCTCATTGGCCCCGGCACATAAATTCTCAGCCTTCAAAACCAGTAAGACCAATCCCATTATGACCTTTCCCCCTGTTACAAGCCCAGCATCTCCAGGGATGCCAGCAAATAAACATCATTACCAGACTCTCATTCGCGTTAAGTTCTGAGCAGCCAATGCCCCAAACCCTTCCATTCTGTCCTTGGAACCCACAGTCTGTCTTCAAAAAAGTCCTCTTTATCCTCAAATTTTGGGCAGTTTCTTCACTTCCTTGTTGTAACTGAAGCCTGTGGAACCACTTCCTTTGCTGTTCCTCTCCCATTCCTTTTGCACCGTGGCCCCAGGCGCCACAGTAGCTCTCCTGCTCTTTGGTGTCAATGAGTTTCCTTTCTGCCTACATCCACCAGTTCTCAAGCACTGCTGCCACCAGACTATGCCAATGCTACCTCTTCTTGTTGCAGTTATCAGTAGGACCCCACCCATCACTCCGCCACATTCTTAAGACTTTAGACCTTGACTCACTGTTATCCTTGACGGCCTTACTTGTATTTAAAATTATTTGGTGATTACAAAACCCACAGAGAGGGCTCCCAATATCCCTCACTTTCCCACCAAATATCTTGTTCTCCATTCTCTCTCAGCTTTCTCCATAGTCATATTTTAGACTATGACATATTTGTCATTACCAAAAAATACAGTGTCTCTATCGACTTCAAGTCTTCCTACCACCACTTTCTAGGTTTCTAGCCCATTCCCTTTAGCTCCCTTCCAATGCAAGGAGAGCCAGAAATATACTGGTCCTGTGGGGGTCCTCCCAGCCAGGTATCAGTCTCCCCCCTCGGCCAGCGGGGAGGAGGGGATCCCCGGGAGTCCCCAACACGACGGCTGAGAAAGGTAAAGTCGTCCGGCACGCAATTACCACGCCCGAGCCGGAGAGTTCTGTCTTAAGCAGGAACCGATTTATTGAGGAGAGATATAAGCTTATATAGAGGAGGGGGTAGGTGTCTTATTTCTGAGCAAAGAATGCGGAAGCAGGATGCACAGGGACACTTAGATAGGAAAGTATCCATTGTCCATGTCTTGTCCACGAACACGGAAGCAAAGGTCAGCCAATAAGGGTGGGGTGATGGCTCTCCCAGGGCAGCGTGGCCAGGCCTGAGCTGGTAGCTCGGCACCATTCTATGGCATGCCCTTGTATATGTCCCCCACGGGTCCCACCATCTTTGCTCTGTTAAGATGCTTCGTATCCTTACTTTGCTTCTTAGGTAGTTTATCATCATTTGCTTACCTAGACCCCCAACTCCCTGTCTCTCCTTCCCTTCATAATATTCACCCAGCAAAACCTTCACCAGCAAAACCTTCACCTACTTACTCTGTGCCTACGTCCACAAAGCTCAACATGGCTGGAGAAAAGCATACAACCCTATAGATGGTGTCATTTTAAATTCCAAAAAATGGGAATGACACCTGTAATCCTACCACATTACCCTGAGTCATTTAGACGCCCAAGTTCCTAGATGGTTAACTCATACTTGTGTTAATTAGCTTTCTGTTGGCATAACAAATACTTAAGACAATGAACTTATAAAGAGGAAAGGTTGATTTTTTGTTTTTTGTTTTTTAATTTTTTGGAGTCCATGACCCATTGGCCTCACTGCTTTGGGCCTGTGGTGGTGGAGTGTATCATGGTGGAGGCACATGGAGGAGGAGGCCCATTTACCTCCTGGTTGAGACAGGAAAGAGAGAAACAGGAAAAGACTGGGGTCCCACAATCCCCTCTGAAGGCCTGCCCTTATTAGGTCCTCCCTCTTAAAGGTTCCACTACCTCCCAATAGTACCACAAACTGGGCACACGGGCCTTTATATACATAGGCCTTTGAAGGACATTTAAGATCTACACTATAACAATATTCCTTTCCTCCAACCTCCAATACCTCTTCCTCCCCTTTTTCACTCTTGGCTCATGACCGTTTCTACTTTCCTGAAAAAAATATCTGAAGCCATCTGAAGAGAACTTCTGTAAGTGTCCACCACTTCTGCCTACTTACCTGCCCCTGTGCCACATGCCCTCTGCCTTCCCTCCTGTTGCAATGGGTGAACTGACTGTGAACCTGGGGCAATCCCTCTCCTCACGCTCCACCTTCCAGTCCCTCTTCTCCCCCCAGGGTGGGTGTTACACCACCAGTTCTTCCCTTTCTTTCCTGGACTGGACTCTCTCTCTGGATGTATTTGGATATAGATAAACATATCTGGATCGTTTAGAATATCACACAAGCACAGTATTAACTTTTCTGATCCTTCAAAATCCCTCCCTTGACTTCATTAAACTCTCTTAAAAATAAGATGAACCTTGTCATTGCTGCTCAAGAGCTCCTGATGCTCCCATCTCACTGAGGGAAAAGCCAAACACCCCTCACAGTGGGACCCCACCTACCACTGGACCCTTCATGCGTCAGCCATGCTGGTGTCTTCACTTTTCCTGGAACACACACCAGACATGCTCCTTGCTCAAGGCTTTCATATTTGCTGCTTCCTGGAATATGCTCTCTCAAGATATTTGAATTATTATTCCTATATTTGATATCTTGATTCAAATGTCATCTTTTAATAGAGGGTTTTTTTTACTTTCCTGTGTAAAGTTGCAACCACACTCTGATATGATACTCTCTTCCCTGCTTTATTTTTCTTCTTAGCACTTACCACTGACTACCCTGTTCAGCTATCCCTTAGCACTTACCCTGACTACCATATAATGTACTCATTATAGGTTTATTAACTGTTTCTATCTTTAGAACAGAAACACCAAGGTAGCTGGTTTTTTGTCTGTTCTGTTTACTGCTAAATAAATCTTTAGCACTGCAGTGCTTGGCATGTAGTAGGTGCTCAATAAATATCACTTGAATGAATGAGTTTTCACAGTTGTGCTCATTTATGATTTTTCTATAACCTCTGCATTAGAGTTCTCTGAAGCAAACACTTGAACCTTCCTTTTACCATGTTTTACTGTAAACATATCTTTTTGTCTTTCAAGTACAATTTGACTTCATGGTAAGAAAAGTCAAGAACCTAGAGTGCTTTTAGCAATTCACTCAGTCTCTTTCCTTCTGGTTTACACTGAATTTGGTGTAGAGAAAAGAGGCCTTTGTGTCTGTCCTGGGGAGACAGCCTGGAAGATTTGGGGGGATTTCAGAATGAGTGTTTATCAAAAGAAAGGATGATTCAGAGCCTGAACACGAAGACTACATAGAAGCAAGAGCAGAAAATAGGAGCTTGAAAGAAAAGGAAGACTCAATCACAACGCCAGAGAATGTTGTTCTCCTGATCAGAAGGACACTTAGGCCTGAAGCAGTTTTCAAAGATCAAAGGAGAAGTGCCATTCCACAACAGAAATACTGATTTTAGCTGTGATTAAAAATGAAAACAAAACCGAAACCACAACAGGATAGAGATTCTAAAACAACAGGGAGCAGTGAGCTCTAGAGATAGACCTCTTGCGGCTGGCTTCATGCCCTCTCAAGCGGAGACACAGTGCAGTCCTCAGGGTCACTGCAGATTCCTATACAGCTCCCAAGCACCATCTGGCAAATGGTGGGGCTTGATGGATGATGGCTGCTTCCCCCACCTCAGTCTCCCCTATCCCAAGCCTAGCACTACGTAAGACGCAGAGTGGATGCTGGACAAATGTGACTTTGATGAACATGTGAGTAACAGGAGGAATGACTTCTCAGATTTGCTTGCTTTCTCCCATTGTACTGGACCCTCCTAACCTCTTTTCTTAACCCATTCTCAAAAACCACCTCTCTGGGGTCCACAATGGAGCTGGAGTTGGCTAAGGCATCAATTCCTGAGTTGCCTCATGTTAATTTCCATTTGAAAACATTGCGTATTACCCAAGAAACATGGACCAAGCGTGCACTGTGCAGACTCCAGCCTCCATTTATCACTCCAGGAGGACAGATTTTTTTGTAGTAGGTTCTTGTTGTTCTCCTCTGGAAGAAAGCTGTTCCCATAGGAGGATTTCCCCTCTTTGTGTTCAGTTTTCATTCACAGTTTTAGTGCTTACTTTTGCTTTTATCTTTGCATAATCTTTGTTGCTTTAAGAATCTGAAAAGACTCTAGAGTAGAATCCCTCGCCCTTCCCTCAGCTATCTCTGGTTCATGCCAATCGGGGCAGACGCATTTCCCTGGCTTTCCTCCACGTCATTGTCATGTGAAAGGATGCTGGTAAATCAAGTGGATGAGCCTTAGATAACCTGGTGTTTGTTTATGGGACCTTTTCAGCAAGTCTTTCAGCCAAGATTTTGAACAACAATAAGTTCATTTTAACAGAGTTCCTGGAGAGATCCCAGTTCCGTGTGAGCTAAGTAACTGGTGACCTATCTAAAAGCCCTGCAAGGTGCCAAAGCACAACCAGAAACCCACTGCCCAGTGAATAGCTGTGCCTGCTGACATAAGCAACTGGCCTCCAGGAGCAGCTCAAGCAGTGGGGGACAAGGGCTGGGAACTGTTTGGTGGAGCAAGAAAAGAAATGATACCATGAGGGGATCTCTGGCAGATTATAATCCCCAGGAGTGAAAACAAGATGCTTGTTTTGCTCACTGTACTGCAGCAAGAAGTTGAATACATGGCTCAAGATTGGCATTCACCAATAATTGTACAACAAATCAAGGAATGAATGAGATAAGAGACAGAGCATCACAAGAATCCCCTTAAATAAAAAGGAGAGTCTTGCCAGTTCCGTTCCAGAGTTGCTGTGGACTGGCAGGAGCCACAGAGGGCCCAAATCCACCCTCAGGAAACTCCATGGGTGTCCAACCAAGGGTTGACCAGAGACCGACCCATAGCTACCAGCCACAGAGGAATGCACACCTAGGGTAAGAGTTGCCTGCAGAGATCCCAGCGTGAAGAGGCCCCAGTTCCGCTCCAGAGTTCCTGTGGACAGGCGAGACAGAAGGCCCAAAACTGCCCTCAGGGAATGCCAGGGGTGTCCAGCTGAAGGCAGACCAGGGCCTACTAGCCTCCTGCCCCAGAGGAGCTCACACTCATGGTAAGGGTCACACACAGACTCTCCTGCTTATGACCCCGCCTAAGTGAGACTTGGGCCAGCCTCCAGTTCCCTTCCAGAGTTTTTGCTCATCAGCAGGAGCACAAGAGAGAAGCCAAACAGCCCTCAGGGGCCGCCTCAGGAGCCCAGTCAAGGCCACTCCCACTGCCCTCTAGAGGTACCTCCACCACCAACTTTAGTGGCACTAGTGCCCATCTGGGGACACTGGGGGAACAGAAGTAGCTCCAAGGTGAGACACAGGTAATCTGGAGTGTCAATACAAGATTAGGATAGAAGCTGCAATACCTCAGATCGTTATTTCAAGAAAGGAAGATACACAATCAACATGAAAAAACAAGGGAAGAAAGTGCCCCAAATAAACCTGGATGCCACTGTAAGAGAATCCATTGACAGCACAGTTGATGAAATGTCAGAGAAAGAATTCAGAATGTACATAATTAAAATGACCAGCGAACTAAAGAATGACATAAGTGAACAATTACAGGCAAAAATTGATCAATCCAACAAAGAAATAGGAGAGCAAATAAAGGCAACCATCGATCATTCTAACAAAGAGATAAGAGAGCAATTACAAGTAGCAAAAGATTACTTTAGGAGCTAGAGATCGTGAAAAAAAAAACAATCAGAAATTCTTGAAATGAAGGAAACAATAAACCAAATAAAAAACTCAATAGAAAGCATCACCAGCAGACTAGGTCACCTGGAAGACAGAACCTCGGATAATGAAGACAAGATATACAATCTTGAAAATGAACTTGACCATACAGTGAAGATGGTAAAAAATCATGATCAGAACATACATGCTTTTTGGACAGCATCAAAAGACCAAATCTAAGATTTATTGGGACAGAAAAAGGCACAGAATTTCAAACTAAAGGAATGCACAATTTCTTCAATGAAATAATATCAGAAAATTTCCCAAATGTGAAAAATGAAGTGGAAAATCAAATACAAGAGGCTTACAGAACACCAAATGTACAAAATTTCAACAGATCTACACCAAGGCACATTCTAATAAAAATGCCCAACATACAGAGTAAGGATAGAATTTTAAAGGCCACAAGAGAGAGGAACCAGATTACATATAAGGGGAGACCAATTCGTATCTCAGCAGATTTTTCAACCCAGACACTAAAAGCCAGAAGATCATGAAAAAACATATTTCAAGCTCTGAAAGAAAATGGATGCAAACCAAGAATCCTATATCCAGCAAAAAAATAAAAACCTTCCATGATAAACAAAAGTTAAAAGAATTTACAGCAAGAAAGCCTGCACTACACAGCATTCTTGGCAAAATATTACATGAGGAGGAAATGATAACCAACAATGGAAATTTACGAAGAGAGGAACTACACTAAAGGAAAGACCATTCAAAAGAGAAAACAACTCAAGGTAAAAACCAAAAACAAACCAAAATGACTGGAATTACAAATCATATTTCAATAATAACCCTGAATGTAAATGGCCTAAATGCACCAATTAAAAGACATAGACTGAAGACTGGATTAAAAAACAAGACCCAAAAATATGCTGTCTTCAAGAGACTAATCTCACAGGAAAAGACATCCACAGACTGAAAGTGAAAGGGTGGGAAAAAATATATCACTCACATGGACCCCGCAAACAAGCAGGAATTTCCATCCTCATATCAAATAAAGTGGACTTTAAACCAAAGATGGTGAAAAGAGATAAAGAAGGTCATTTCGTACTTCTTAAGGTAATTATACATCAATAAGACATAACAATCATAAATATCAATGCCCCAAATAATGGGGCTTCTATGTATATCAAACAAATCCTTCTCAAATACAAGAATCAAATAGACCACAACACAATAATACTTGGAGAATTTAACACAGCTCTCTCACCATTGGATAGATCTTCCAAACAAAAACTTAATAAAGAAACCATAGATCTCAATGAAACTATCAATAATTTAGACTTAACAGACATATAGAGAGTGTTCCATTCATCAACGAGCGAATGCACTTTTTTCTCAGCAGCACATAGATCCTTTTCCAAAATAGATCATGTGTTATGTCACAAAGCCAGTCTTAGCAAATACAAAAAAACAGAGATCCTACCCTGCATCCTATCTGACCACAAATGGAATAAAATTATAAATCAATGACAGATTAAAAAACAGAAACTACTCCATCACCTGGAAACTAAATAATATGCTACTGAATGATGCATGGATAACAGAAGACATCAAGGAAGAGATAAAAAAATTTTTAGAGGCAAATGAAAACTCTGATACAACATATCAAAATCTCTGGGATACCATGAAGGCAGTGCTAAGAGGAAAGTTTATAGCACTAAGCTCATTTATTAGAAGAAGTAAAAGTCAACAAATAAATAAATTGACTCTTCGTCTCAAAGCCTTAGAAAAGGAAGAACAAATCAACACCAAAAGAAGTAGAAGATAGGAAATAATCAAAATCAGGGCTGAAATCAATGAAATTAAAACAAAAGAAACAATTCAAAAAATTGACAAAACAAAAAGCTGGTTCTTTGATAAAATAAACAAAATTGACAAACCCTTAGCCACCCTAATGAAAAGAAGGAGGGAGAAAACCCAAATTACTAAAATTTGTGATGATAAAGGAAACATCACGACAGACACTACTGAAATACAGAGGATAATTAGAAACTATTTTGAAAATTTATACTCCAGTAAAATAGAAAACCCGGAAGACACCGACAAATTTCTAGAGACATATGACCTACCCAAACTGAATCAAGATGTCATACACAACTTAAACAGATCAATTTCAAGCAAGGAAATAGAAGATGCCATCAAAAGCCTGCCAACCAAGAAAAGCCCAGGTCCAGATGGATGCTCAGCTGAGTTCTACAAGACCTTCAAAGAAGAATTAATACCAATACTCCTCAAACTATTTCATGAAATAAAAAGGAGAAAACCCTTCCAAACTCATTCTATGAGACAAGTATCACCCCAATTCCAAAACCTGACAGAGAGACATCAAAGAAAGAAAACTTCAGACCAACATCCTTGATGAACATAGATGCAAAAATTCTCAATAAAATTCTGGCAAATCACATACAAAAACATATCCAAAAAATAGTGCACCATGATCAAGTAGGGTTCATTCCAGAGATGCAAGGTTGGTTCAACATACAGAAATCAATTAACATAATCCATCACATCAATAGACTTAAAGATAAGAGTCATATGATTTTATCAATTGATGCAGAGGTAGCATTTGACAAAATACAGCATGCTTTTATGTTCAAAACACTAGAAAAACTTGGGATAGAAGGAACATACGTCAACTTTGTAAAAGCTATCTATGCTAAACCCAAGGCCAACATCATCCTAAATGGAGAAAAATTGGAATCATTCCCTCTAAAAACGAGAACAAGACAGGGATGCCCTCTTTCACCACTGCTATTCAACATAGTCCTTGAAACACTAGCCAGAGCAATTAGACAGACGAAAGAAATTAAAGGGATATGAATCAAAAAAGAAGAACTCAAACTATCATTATTTGCAGACAACATGATTCTATACTTAGAAGATCCAAAAAATTCTACCAGAAAACTTCTAGAATTAATAAATGAATTCATCAAATTGCAGGATATAAAATCAACAACCATAAAGCAAATGCATTTCTATACATCAGCAATGAGTCCTCTGAAAGAGAAATCAGAAAAACTACTCCATTCACAATAGCCTCAAAAACAAACAAACAAAAAAAAAAAAAACAAAAAAAACCCCTGGGAATCAATCTAACAAGAGCAGTGAAAAACCTCTACAATGAAAATTACAAGACACTAAAGAAAAAAATTGAAGATGATCTTAGAGGATGGAAAGATCTCCCATGCTCTTGGATAGGCAGAATCAATATTATCAAAATGGCCATACATCCAAAGCGCTATACAGATTCAATGCAATTCCAATTAAAATCCCAAAGTCAGTTCTTATAGAAACAAAAAAGGCAATCATGAAACTTACTTGGAAAAATAAGAGACCCAGAATAGCCAAAGCAATCCTCACTAAGAAGAGTGAAGCAGGAGGTATCACAATACCAGACCTTAAACTATCCTACAAAGCCATAGTAACAAAAATGGCATGGTACTGGCACCAAAATAGACATGCAGACCAATGGTATAGAACAGAAGACACAGAGACTTAACCCACATAAATACAGTTATCTCATACTAGACAAAGGTGCCAAAAACATACACTGGAGAAAACATAGCCTGTTCAACAAATGGTGCTGGGAAAATTGGAAATCCATATGCGGCAAAATGAAACTAAACCCCTATCTCTCACCATGCACAAAATTCAACTCAAAGTGGATCAAGGACCTGGGAATCAAACCAGAGACCCAACGCCTAATAGAAGAAAAAATAGGCCCAAATCTTAATCATGTCAAATTAGGCTCTTACTCCTTAACAAGACTACTATAGCATAAGAAGTAGAATCAAGAATCAATGGGATGGATTTAAACTAAAAAGCTTCTTCTCAGCAAAAGAATCAATGAAATGAACAAAGAGCCTACATTCTGGGAACAAATTTTTGCCACACACACATCTGACAGAGCACTAATCTCCAGGATTTATGAAGAACTCAAAAAACTTATCACCAAAAAAAAAACAACCCAATTAATAAATGGGCCAAAGAGCTGAACAGAAACTTCACAGAAGAAGATATACAATCCATCAACAGACATATAAAGAAAAGGTTCAACATCTCTAGCAATTAGAGAAATGCAAATCAAAACTACCCTAAGATTTCATCTCACGCCAGTCAGAATGGCAATTATCAAGAATACAAACAACAATAAGTGTTGGCGAGGTTGTAGGGAAAAAGGCATGCTCATACATTGCTGGTGGAACTGCAAATTGGTACAACCAATCTGAAAAGCAGTATGGAGATTCCTTAGAAAACTTGGAATGGAACTGCCATTTGACCCAGCTGTCCCACTCCTGGGTCTATACCCAGAAGACTTAAAAACAGCATACTACAGTGACGCAGCCACTTCAATGTTTATAGCAGCTCAATTCACAATAGCTAAACTGTGCAACCAACCTAGATGCCCTTCAATAGATGAATGGATAAAGAAACTGTGGTATATATACACAATGGAATATTACTCAGCAATAAAAGAGAATAAAATCATGGCATTTGCAGGTAAATGGATGGAGCTGGAGAATATCATGCTAAGTGAAGTAAGCCAATCTCAGAAAACCAAACACTAAATGTACTCATTGATAAGTGGATGCTGATCCATAATAGGGGGAAGGACACAGGAACAATGGAGGAACTCTGTTCACAGGGGTGGGAGGGGGGAGGGGGCATGGGGACAGTAAAAGTGGTGGAATATGATGGTCATCATAGCCCTAGCTTTATGTATGACTGCATGTATGTTGTGATTCTATATCACTTACAACCAGAGAAATGAAATGCTATCCTCCGTCTGTGTACAATGAATCCAATTGCCCTGTTATCATGTAAGCCTAAATAGAACAAATAAATAAATTAAATATGAAAAAAAGAAGAGTCTTAGAAAGGAGTAGGCTTGCCATTGTCATGTCTAATTTTGCTAGAAAATATCTATAATCCTACAGAAACCCCAGGTTGATATGGTCTGGAAGGGGAAAAAAAAAGTCACCATGGCTAAACAGGACAAACCAGAAAAGGAGACTTCAGGAAAAACCAGTGGTTCCTCCTATGTGTGAAATATAGTGCTAGGTAGGAGGCAAGACACTAAGATAGGGATTCGTAAATATGGGGCAATATCTGCATATGATTTATTTGTAGGTGTATACAGAGTTAAGATTTACTAAGCATTCACCATATGTCAGACACTAATTCTTCTAGTACCACTAAGATGTTGTGGCACTATTATTTCCATTTTACAGACACAGAAATTGAGTCTCTGAGGAGTTTAAAAAATGGCTCACTATAAGACAGCCTTGACACTAAGATGATTCCTCATTTCTCTGGTGAAAAGGAGACCTATATCCAAAGAGTCTAACCTAACTTTAATTAAAAAAAAAAAAAAAGCTCTTCGACATGATAGTACAAGATCTCTTAAATAAGTATTATTCTGAATAAGGTATCTACAAAGGTCAATGACTTGATTTTTCCTTTGGTCAAAAGAGACAGAAAGAGATTTTTAAACTTATTTATCACAGAACAGCTGTGCCCACTGATCAAACTTTGTATAGTATTTGGGAATTATAGTTCCCAGTTTGAATAATGTTACCCCATGACAATTAATTAGCATGTAATGGTAATTTCCATAGGAGACATTATTAAAGTTTTAAAAGTCTGGAGGTCTCCAAGTGTCTCCAGGGACAACGCCTAAAGGATATCTGACAGTCACTAAACACAGAGCAGAATGTTATTACAGGCATGGTTTTAGCCTTCAACTTGATCCATGACCTTGCCATTTGGTACTCCGTTTCTGTCCCGGCCTCTCTTAGAGGTCTGGATTTCTTTAACCAGCAATGCTGAAATAAAAAAAAAAAAAAATGCTATTTCAAGCTACAGATAAAGACTTTGTCTGAGTCTGAATCAGATACACAAACTCCAGACAAATCTAAGGCTACACCAAAGAGAATATGAGAATGAGAATAAATGGACTTTCAAGGAGGGAATGTAAGACCTGGAATATTTTTTTCTTCTAGAAATGTGAATATCTTCATCCTGACTAGAGCATTTTTTTGGTGGTGTTGGGGGGCGGGATTGGACCCAGGACATGCACACGAGGCAAGTGTTCTACCCCTGAATTACCTCTCCAACCCTACAACTACTTTTTGAGTCAGCTGACACAATTCTCTGGGGCCAGGGGTGTGGCTTAGTGGTGAAGCACTTGCTTGGCATGAGCAAGGCCTTCAGTGTGATCCCCAGTAATGCAAAAAATATAGTTTTCTGAAGTCTTTATCTCTGTCTTGTTTTCCCAGTAGAAACACATAGAAATTCAGAAATGCCTCATTTTAAAAATGGCTGTATACTACTCTAGAACTTATCATGGGTTCTCTAAATTGAATGCTGTTTGTTTCTAAATGTTCATTACTACAAAGGGTATTGAAATGAACATACTTAGGGATAAACTTGTACATATGCTCTTGATGAGATTGTAAAAATGCCCTTATAATGGGAACTTCTATGGGATACTGCTAAGTTGAAAGGTGTACACATCCCTAAGGTTTGTTTAGACACATTACCAAACTCTTCAGAAGGACAGTATCTATGTATACTCTCTCAAAAGGCAGACTTTTTACTGTGGTTTCCTGACATTATCATTGCTGTATCTACCAAGGTTTGGCTGTAATGCTAGATAAACTTAAAAAGAAACCATTTCTTATTCTTTTTTATTTGTTCTTTTTAGTTATATATAACATTGGGATTTATTTTGACATAATTATAAAGATAAGAAATATAATTTGTTCTAATTCAGTCCCCGGTATTTCACCTTTCCCCCCTCTTCTCTCTCCCATTCTCTTCCCTCTACTCTATGGATTTGCTATTTTTTTAAGAATTGAAATATAAAAGGTAAAGTCTGTAATCTAGAGTATATAGTCTGATGAAATTTTATAAGTACACCTCTATGCCCATATCAAAACGGAGAAAATATCCACACCTCAAATCTTTTATTATGACTCTTTCAAATCAATACTCCCCCCACGTCCACCCTAGCAATAAGAGGTAATTTTTTTTGCTTCTTTCTAAAACCATTAAATAATTTTACCTCATTCTGAACTTCATAGAGGTACCCCTCTTATTCCTGGTTTCTTTAACTCAACATAATATCTTAGAATTCCACCCATGTTTTTGCATGCTTTGTTAGTTCACTATTTTTGAAATTAGTTCATTATTTTTATTGCTGTGAAGTATTTTACTGTATGAAAACATTCCGTTTTATTTTATCCATTCCAATGCTGATTTTGGTCCATTTGGGTTATTAGATTAGAGCTATTAGAAATTAAGCTGCTATATATACCCTTAGGGACAAAAGCACATGTTTCTCTTGCTCAAGTTGAACATCCATGACACAAAATTCCCAAACCCAAAAATCTCTCAAATCTGAACCTTCAGGGTGCCAACAAGACAACACAAGCAGAAGATTCCACAACTGACCTCATGCGATGGGTCACAGCCAGAACACAGGCACACTAAAATTATTGTACAAAATCACCTTCAGGCTGGGTGTATAAGGTGTGTATGAAAAATAAATGAATTTCATATTTAGGCTTGGGCTCCATCCCAGAGATACCTCATTATGTATATGCAAACATTCCAAAAAAATTAAAAATCCAAAACACTTCTGCTCCCAACCATTTTGGATAAAGGATACTCAATACTCAAGCTACTCATACAGTGGGTATTATTTAACTTTAATGGAAACTGACAGTTTAAGAGGGCTGAACCAACTTACATGCCACCAACAATGTGTGAGTGTTTCAGTTATTCCACGTGGTCACCAACATACTGAACAAACTTTACAGTATTTGGTGGATATGTGACCTGACAGAATCTTTACATGTTCAACTTTTATTCTGTAATTTATTCTAGGTTCCTATTGTGATACACGGACTACAATAATAAAGGAATAAGTTTATGCATTTAATTCAAATGGATGATTCTTGGTAGAAACTGTCCCAATTATCACCCTGGCCAATCAGTATGTCTGAGACCTCCTAATACGCAAAAATGTCACAGAAAAGCCCCTATGGCCTTTCAAGTCAAGCTAGTCACCTCCAAGGTGAATCTCTAAGATATGACAGTCCATCAAATGCCAGTCAATTTATAGAGGCACTTGTATCTCAAATCTAATATGAGAGATTATGTCTAATTACTAATACTTACAATGCTCAGCAAAATAAGATTTCTCATCTCCATGAGAAATCTCAAAAAGTATACAGACTTTTACCTAGTTGAAGACCCACCTGTCCCTGAGATGGATTTATTACTGTGTTCATTTTACAAATAAGTGAACTGAGGCTTTTTTTAAAAAAAAAAAGAAGTACAGCTGATGAGATAACAAATCAGTCTTGAAGGCTATGTAAAATGTAAATGCAGCAATGCCAATTCTTTGTCCTCCAACTAAAACACTGCCAGAATTGTTTTTCCAAATGCACACTTACAAAAAGTAATTTGTAACTGTCTATCTGATAGATCTAGCCATCTGTTAAACAGCTGGAGCCAAAAATGTTCCAGTCTTCCCAAATACCAAGAATGTGAGAACTGAATTTGCAATCCCACCACACCATTTCCCAGGTGTGTCTAAGTCTGGCAGTAGTACTGAATATCTTCTACCTGCCCTTCAATATTCACTGTGCCCTCTTGAGGAACCCCAAGCATATGTAGTGCATTTAGGGTCTTCCAGTGGGCCCAGCCCTGGGGAGCAGTGACAGGGACAAAGATGAGGGGAGGGCTGGAGTGTTCCCTTCCCCTGTGCCCTTGTCCATGAACCATCATGGGCTGGCTACGGCCCTTGACTGATGGTCACAGCTGCGTCAGCCAGCCCCATCTCTCAGTCCCCAGGTCTGGGTAAGCATTCTTCTTCAGGTGTAGGGCTGGTGTCAGCCCTTCTGCTATTAGTATGAAGTAGTCCTGCAACATCTCCCACATTTTCTCTTCACCTTTGTAAGGAGTCTCTGTACTCACTCTTGAAATTACCTGGTGTGGATGTATCTTCAATTTCCTGCTGGACTCTAGATAATACTGAAGTTTTGCCAAAGGCCCAAGACAAAATATTCGTAATAAAGGAAAAGAAGGGCACCATCAGAAATAATGTAAAATGTGCATCTGACCTTGGGAGGCCTGGAGGAGGAAAAAAGCAATAAACAGGCTTTCCCCTACTGAACCATAAATAAACCACTCACAAAGAGTTGGTGGTCTCCTCAATATTGCTGCTAAAGAGCAAGGGGTCAGGTGGGTGGGTAGGGGAGACAAAGGGACACATGGCAAGAACTTATTATTTGCCAGGTCTGATGAAGTGGCTTTTGTATTCACCATATTATCATGTGTTGTGTACCCTTGAAAAGTTCAGTTCTTCATCTGTAAAATGGGAATAATAATAGGACTTACCTTGTAGTGTTGTTGAGAGAATTATAGTTGATCTTAGCCAAAAAAGCCAAGAAATGATGACTAAGAAAATTAAATGAAATAATACATGCAAGTTGCTAAAAACAGAACATCATATAAGCTCAGTATTCACTATTAATAATGATAATGATGATAGTAACATTAAGGGTAAAAACCCTTACCATAATCCTCTGAAGTAAGTATCATTTGGTCTATTTAAAAGATGAAGAAATGAAGACTCCGTGAGCTATAGCGCAAAAAAGAGACAGAGTAGAAATTAATCTAATTCTTGTCTGACATCAAACCTGTATCTATTCCATCACTATCATGTGACACTCGGTTGTCATCCATGTGCCATAATTCACATCAGTGCAGGGGATGACATATGTGACCCATGAACTATCCCACTCTTCTTCCAGATGAGCAACAGATGAGGGTCCTCCTTCTAGCTAACTCTCAGAATGCTTCCTAACATACTACCCCAAGCAGACACTAGTAATCAATCAGAGTTGACTTGTGAGGTGAATCTAATTTGCTATTCCTGAAGGAAAACATTAATTCAGATGAACAAGACAAAGTCAGATTCACCAAAGCATGTATACACTCCACAGATCAGGAATTTCCCCTTGTTCTCTCCAGTATCTCCAGGGCCCAGAACAAAGCCTGCAATGTAGAAAATACTCACTAGGTAAACATCTGTTGAATGAATGAATGAATGAATGAATGAATGAAAGCTGTTATATATAAGTCCTTTGTCTTCAGAAGGGAATTTACAGAGAATGAAGATGGACAAAAATAACACAATTCTAATGCAAATTAGCCTAAGCTAGGGACCATAAAAGTATAACAAATTGTAAATAAAACGAGAAAAGAGGGGGGTCTAAAACAGCTAAGTAACCCAGCTACTTTATTAAAAAGCATTTAAAAAGAAATACAGTATTGTGTCAGACATGGTGGTGCAAACCTATAATCTCAGAAACTTGGGAGGCTGAGGAAGGAGGATCACAAGTTCAAGACCAGCCTTAGCAACTTGGAGAGACCCTGTCTCAAAATTGAAAACAAACAGGACTAGGTATATAGTTCAGTGGTAAATCGCCCTTGAGTTCAATCCTCAGTACCCACCTACAAAACAAAAACAAAAACCAAACCAAACAAAAAATGGTATTGCTTTTGAGTATCAATCTAAACTTAATGTCTTCTCAAGCAGGTATTCTAAATGCACCCAGTTTAATAAACAGATTAAAATAATTTATAATTAGTAACATCATTTGCCTTAAATTGTTGACCACTTAAATTGATAAATCTCTTCTTTTTGAAGAGAGCAAATAAGACTTTGAATGCATGAGTCAAAATGAGTAAGATTTTAAATTCCTTGAACAGGAGCCTGGGTGTTTATCTCTTATCTTTTCCTACTGAAACCTAAAAGGGCCCTTGCACAGACACTGTTTTTCCCCTTTCGTGTCTAAAATGAAAATATCTTTAGTTTTTTTTTATTATAGGAGTCATATATGCTTGTTCTAAAAAGTTCTAAAAATACAAAAGTTTAGAAAATGGAAAGCAGAAGCAAACCATGTTCTCTCTTCCCAACTGTCCAAATTATCACCAACCCAAATGATAAATGGAGTCAGTGAACAATGCCAGTGGACCAACAGCCTGCAGCTGTTACTGTATAGTCTGTGAGATAAGAATGGTTTTTACATTTTAAAAATGTAAAATGGTTGAAAAAAAGAAAAATATTTTTGTTTCAGGTAAAAATTATGTGAAATTCAGTTTTCAATGTCCATAAATAAAATTTTGTTGGCACATAATCGTGAACATTCATATATGTATTGACCATGGCTGCTTTCATGACAGCTGCAGTCATACCCCTGGTCTAACAGAATAGATCCTCCGCCCTTGCTAAAAGCACCTCTCTTTTACCTCCCTCTTATCATCCATCTACTGCTTGATATAGTACTTCCTGTTGTCAACCTGCTTTTTTCCATTCAAGTACCTGTTGTGGCTGTCTTAGCCCATGTAAGCTGCTATAACAAAAGACCATAGACCAGGTAGCTTCTACACAATGGGAATTTATTTCTCACAGTTCCTGGAAGTCCAAGAACACAGTGCTAGCAGATATGGTGTCTGTGAGGATCTGCTTTCTCACAACAGCACCTTTTTGCTGCATTCATGGGGCAGATGTGGTGAACAAACTCCATCAGACCTCTCTCATAAAGTCACGAGTCACCTGCCAAAGGTTCCATCTCCTAATACCATTGCACTGAGAATAAAGTCCCAACATGAATTGGGGGAGGGGGGTTGTCATAAACATTTAGACTACAGCAGTGGCCATTTTTCTTGAAGTTTTCAAAGCCCTATCAACTTTGTAGCATTTCGCTGCCAGCCATGCCCTGTGAAGCTGCTCACAGGCACCTCACCACCAGCCATGCACTCAGAGGCATCTCTTCCTCTCCTCACTTATCCATCTGGGAACACTGAGCACAGGGAACATACACTGGAAAGGGCTCACAAGAAATGGGAATAACTACCCTGCGACTTCCTTGTGCAGTAAACAAATCACCCTGGTAATCACTCTGTAACCTGGCTGGTCAGGTCTGGTAGAATGCACCCTTTGGAACTGTGCTTGGCTGGATTTGCTTGGAAAATGTTTTCACTGAGTGAGAAGCCCCATGCAAAAATGTTAGAGTTAGGCTTCTGCTCTTATGGCTAATGTGAGGAACTAACTTAGACTGTTTAGTTCTCACACCTAATTTCCAGTGACTCACAAACTGATAATCTGATTTTACATTGAATTATTTTCTACCAATAAAGCAATGGCTCTTTGTTAATATTCTACTAGCAAATGTGTTTTTTCTTAGAAGATTTCAACCTAGTCTGTAAATCTGTCTAGAGTAGGTGGTCTCTGGAGTTTGCTTTAGTGAGGGGGAAGAAAAACATTTTGAGTATGCAAAAATAATTTCTGGAATTTTTTCAGGAATGGTTTGAATTAAAAGTTAAGTTTTTGCTAGAGGAGATGGTTACAGCACTAATATGACAGAAAATACAAATTTTTTGACCTCACATAACTCTAATTCATATTGATTAATCAAAGTTGGCAGGAGTTCCTATTACATAGTGCTATATAACATACCATCCCAAAATTTAGTGACTTAAAATACTAGTTGTTGATTTTCCTCAGAAAATCTGTAATTTGGGCAGTGTTCAGCGGGCAAAGTTCATCTTTCAGTTCTTCCTTGTGATTGGAACTGGAAGCTCAGCTCGAGCTGGCTGGCCATCAGCCAGTATGCATATTTCCTATCCGTATGGGCCTCTCCAAGGCCTCCCTGGGCTTCCTCCTGGCATGGCCACTGGGTTTTAAGAGCCCCTGTTCAAAGAAACCAAGGTAGGCTCTGCACATCTTCCTCATAAGTCAAGCACCTTCATCTCCCCATAACTCTGCCCCTTAAGCAAATCATTAAGGCCAGCTCAAATTTAAGGGAGGTTTAGATCTCATATCCTAAAAAAGGAGTTGCAAAGAATATGGCCATCTTTAAGCTACTATAGCACATAAATGTGTCTCTGAAAATCACGGTTTGGATTTTAAAGTGGCAACAAAGAGAAGCCAATAATAGAAGTGGAGTACCCAGGGTTGCACTGACTCTCCTGGGAGAGAGTACAGCACAGTGGTCTAGAGCAAGGCTGCCTGGGTGTGCTCCCTGTCATGTACCAGCTGTATGATAATGGACAAACTGTCCCCATATCTTCATCTACAAAATAGGAAAAATAATGATGTCTATAGCACAGTTTGTCTGAGGAAATGTGCTTTTAGTTTTAAACAACTTTAACTGTTATATATAACATATGCACCGAAAATGCACAATAATAAATGCTATACCAGACAGACGTATTTGACCACCACCATGCAGACCAAGAAACATAACACTGGCAGGCTGGGGTAACGATAGGGAGTGACAGAGTCTTTGGCAAACAGGAGTCAGCAGACTTTCAGCTCTTGCCAGTGTTTGCTATGTAGGAGAGTAAAGGTGGGATGGGTGGGTTGAACACATGCCAGGGGCCCAGATTTAGGCTATAAGCCTCTATTTGGGACTCTGTTAGGAGGTTTTAGCAGAGCATGTAACATGAAGAATATGGGGGAATAGTGGCAGGGGACAGGGAGATAGAAAGGGCAGAAGAACAAAAAAGAAATAATAGCATGAGAGAAGTTTACATGTTAGGTTCAGCTGAGCATGGCAGGGATGATGGTTGTGGACTTCAAATTCAAGTTTCTGGAAAGCATCTTGGCTTGAAGTCATCCTAATACAAAAGGAAGGCTTTCAGATGCTAGACCTGGATACAAACTTCTCTCCACAAAGCCAAGACTTATCCTTTGTGGGGCTGGGATTGTGGCGCAGTGGTAGCGTGCTCGCCTAGCACGCGTGAGGCACTGGGTTCGATCCTCAGCACCACATAAAAATAAAATAAAGACATTCTGTCCACCTACAACTAAAAAAATAAATAAAATCTTAAAAAAAGACTTACCCTTTGTATGCATCACCTGTTTTAATCACAGTAAATCACCTAAAGGAGTTTCATCCCCTGTGAAATTGTCCCAAATCTTTCTCTTCCCCTCCTTTGGCTCTTTCCCAGTGGAAGGGGACTTTCGCTTTCTTTCCTTTCCTGTCTTGTCTTGCTTTTGTATATACTGTCCTTCTGTGTGGAGTTGCTAAGGTTTCTCCCATTTAGGAAATCTCAGCACATGTACTACTAGAAGATTTTGACACTTCAAAGTCTTTTTTTGGAAAGAGAAAGATAAAAATTAGTGAGATGAGAGTAAAGCCCTGTTCATAACTCTGGCTATGAAATCTAAGGCATCTGGTAGACCTCTTCAAAAAAGCCCAAGCTCCCCTCACCTTGGCCATGGCTAATGGGATACTCAGCAGAGGTGGGAGAAGGGGAAATGTGGAATCATTAGCTACTAACTGGATAAGTGACAGATCTAGGGATGGCTGCCCAAGAGATACAGATGGTAAGAGCAGTATCATGAAGGAGATGGATTTATTCAGAAATATTTAGAGCAAACTACTACGTGAACATTATATTACGCCTGAAGCTTACCAAATGAGGCAGCACACAAAAAGCATTTAAGCTTAGTGCCTGCCAAGCAGCAGGTGACTTCTACACCTTTCCCCCTTCCCACATCTTTTCCTCCCTCCTATTACTCTATCAGATTATATATGGTCACATGAAGCTTTACTAACTTAAGGACCCTTTTGGTTACTGACAGATCTTTCTCCAGCTCTACCCCATACTTGATCTGTTGACATAGCCACACTATTGATCCTGGAAGAAAGTTGATTTTGAATCATTTCATTTATGTAGTAGAAGTGAGGTCTCTAGTTTTGAGATCTTGAGTGTCTCCAGAAATATGTTCTGTCTATTGTCACATGACTATCTCTTATAATTCATCATTACCTGGGAGGCAGCGTAACTGTAGACAGTTACTTTTCATGCTCGGTACAATTTATGGCTTCTGGTTATTTATGGTTAAAAAGCGAAAATTTTTAATGATTTAGGATGAGTTACAACTTTTACTTAAGAAAGTCAGGATTCGTTTCAGGCCATTGTGGGTAATACAGCAAGACCCTGTCTGAAACAACAACAAAAAGATGTCAAGGTACATTTTGAGAGGGAGTTTGTGGGTGGTGACAGGAACATACATAGTTTATGCTGTACAAATAATACTAATTTATGGAACAAGGACAGTTTACATCACTCAGAATTTAGTACTGAGCATCGACACTTTGATTTGGATTTTAAATATTTTCATTTGTGTCTACAGCTTAAGGGTATTTAAAATCTAGCATATGTTCTAGAAGAGTTCGTGCATATATACATTTTCATATAACTGGACCATATGAAGTCATCTTGAAATATGTTTTTTCAAAAACTGAATAATGCAAGTCTATTAGCTACATCTATAACACTGAAGCTAACCAATGAATGTCCAAATGCTCTCCCTTTAGATATTATTTTTTATTAACTTTTTATTTATTTTTTAACAAACCCTTGTTAGGGAGGCCTCTCAGAAAACAGATCATAGTGATGGAGCTGCTCTGTCACTCAGGAAACACTGATTTGAAGAAGGCCATTTAAGCCCTAATACCAGGTTCCCAACGAATGTGTACTGGATGACTGGACAGAGAACAGCCCCCTGTTGGACTGCTTTCCATTTCCCAGGGTGAAGGGTCCTGCTGCACTGAAGGAGTGCCATGCACAGGCAAGTCAAAGCCCAGTGTCTGACAGTATGGCCAGTGTCCCACTGTTTCAAACAGAGCTTGCATTTATCTTCACATGCCTATCCCATTATTTCCTTAAGATAGTGTCCTAGAAGTGGAGTGGTTAACAAAGGATAAGTGCAATTTTAAGGCTTGGAATACAAATAATAAAAACAACAAGTCCTGATGTACTTTCCTGCCAGTATGCTGCTCCTCGTGTCCTTGCATGAGAACACGTGTGTCCTACAGTACTCAGTCCTGTATTTCTTTAGTATCGCTATCATCTTGTTGCCGTCAGCTTAATTCTCTATCTTTGGTTATTTGGGAAGTTGCATTTTTGAGGATGGGGCTACTGGGGACTGAACTCAGGCATTCAACCACTGAGCCATATCCTCAGCCCTACTGTGTATTTTATTTACAGACAGGGTCTCACTGAGCATCTCGCCGTTGCTGAGGCTGGTTTTGAAATCGCCATCTTCCTGCCTCAGCCTTCCAAGCCACTGGGATTACAGGTGTGTGCCACTGTGCCCAGCTAGAAAGTTTAATTTTTTAAATACATTTATTGCTGTCTGCTTTTCTTCCTTTTGTTCAGGACCTAATTGGCATGGGGTCTTGTCTGTGGTTTTATCATATACATTCTTTTTCTTTTTTGGCACCAGGGATTGAACTCAGGGGTACTCGACCACTGAGCCACATCCCCAGCCCTATTTTGTGTTTTATGTAGAGACAGGGTCTCACTGAGTTGCTTAGCGCCTCGCCGTTGCTGAGGCTGGCTTTGAACTCGTGATTCTCCTGTCTCAGCCTCCCAAAGTGCAGGGATTACAGGCTGTGCCACCGCACCTGGCTATCATATACATTCTTCATGCATAGCAGACACTCGCAGGCCTCCAGTGAAAGCCCATACACACTTTTGACAATTCTGGGTGTAAAATAAAAGAGAAGAAATAAAAAAATCAAAGCCTCAAATCAAGCTCTTACTTCTTCTCTTTAGTAAGTAAAATTTGCTCTCCAGTGTGATTTGGGTTGACACAACTAGAACTTCTAGCTAAAGAAAAAGTGGTGGCTTCGGCTGCTGAGTCAAATAAATAATGTTCCACTTGGTGGCATGACTAAATCCTCCTGCAAATAAAGGAGGGCTTATTGCAGCTCCAAGCAACATGTCAATGACAACAGGATAAACACAGCCCCAAAGGGAAATGCATACGTGAGAAGCCCAGCTATTTAGACAAAGCTCGGTAACTATTTTATTATTTAATCCAGTTAATCTTTCTGTCTTAAATTAGGATTTAAATGCCAGATACTGCTGGGCCACAGAATGTTTTACACAAAACATATGAAATCTAAAAGCCCTTCCTGGTTGTTTATCACTTTGTGTTAAATGGTATTTCATATTCATGGATGTATCCCTGGTACCTCAAGTTCATTATTTTCTTCTTTAAGCCTCCTATATTCATTATTTCTGTTCATTGGTGAGGCTGCCTCCCCATGTATTCAGGCTGAAGACTCACTCGGTCTTTCTCTCTCCTCTTCCCTTGCTTCCTACACCTTGTCAGTTGTCAACTCCTAGAGATTTTCTTTCTTCTTCCTTTCTTCCCTCCTTTTCTGGTACTGGGATTAAACCTAGGACCTTGGACATGCAAGGCAGGTGCTTTGTCATTGAGTTACGACCCAGCCCTTTTTATTTTATTTTAAACAGGGCCTTGCCAAGTTGCTGAGGCTGATTTCAAACTTGTGATCATCCTGCCTCAGCCTTCCAAGTAGCTGCAATTATAGCGCTACCACACCCAGCTTCTTTCTTCTGCTTTTTAAATGTAGAGTATTAAAAAACAGTTTTAGATTTACAGTGAAGTTGTAAACATGTATAGAGTTTCCTCTTTCTCCTAATCTAGACCATCCCTCAATGTTAACATTAACATTGTACACCTGTCACAACTAAGGAGCCAACACCAACACATTACCATCGCCTAAATTCACACTTTATTCAGATATCACTAGGTTTTCTCCTAATGCAGCTTTTCTGTTCCAGGATCCTTGCTCTAAGGCATTATGTTTAATCACTATGTCCCCTTAGTCTCCTCCAGTCTGTGTCAGCTTTTCTAAACTGTCCTTGTTTTTGATGACCTTGACAGTCTTGAGGAGTACAGGTCAGGGAGTTGGCAGATTGTCCCTGGGTTTACCTGGTATTTTTCTCATGTACAGACATGATAGGGTTTAGGGGGACAATCATAGACATGAAGTGCCATTTTTCATCAGATCATATCAAGGATATGTGTATCAACATGACTCTAAGCTGTTTTTACAGCACTTCTACACCAACTGTGTGGGATTTTTCCTCACACCAGGCAATCTTCCAACTCTCTAAATGCCAACAGAGTGTCCTATAATTCAATTCACTTCTCACACTAACTACCCAAACTAGGGGCAGACCCCACAGGTTATATTTTCAGTCTAAAGACTGTCCCCACTTCAGACACGAATCATAAGTACTGGGCCTCCCAATACTCCTGACTGACTGGCTATAAATTGAAGGGATCCCAGGACCCTCTCAAGTTCAATACTTTGCTAGACTGGCTCACAGAATTTAAGAAGGCACTTTCCTTAAACAGTTATCAGTTATTTTGAAGGATACGAGTGAACAGCTAGATGAAGAAGCAGATAGGCTGAGGTCCAGAAGAGGGCCCAGCTCTGTCCCTGTGGAGCTTGGGTCCATTATCCTCTGAAACCTGGCTGCCTTCATCTACCTGGAAGCTCTAAGAACCCTGTCATTCAGGAGTTTTTTGAAGGACGTTCCAGGACACATGTGTGTTTGATTAAATCACTAACTGTTGGTGACTGACTCAATCATCAAGGCCCCACCTGGCTCCAGAGGTGGGGCCCCTGAAATTTTCACCTTCTGATCACTTGGTTGGTTGTCCTGGCAACCAGTCCCATCCTGAAGCAATCTAGAAGCCCAGGGGAGTCGCCTCCTTAGCATAATCTCAGGCATGGCTGAAAGGGTTTATTATGAACAACACCAGATGCTCTCTCACCCCATCACTCAGGAAATTCCAGAGGCTTTCAGATCTCTGTGTCAGGAACCTGTAACAAAGACAAAATCTATTTCTCACTGTTATAATGACCTATCACTGATGATGTTAACCTTCACATTATCTGGCTGAGGTAGTGTTTGTCAGGTTTCTCTACCCTAAGTTAGTTTCTTCCTTCCTTTCCCCTAACTCATTTTTAAGATGGGGAAACTGAGGTTAGAAGTTAAATGAGGGCTGGGGCTATAGCTTAGTGACACTTGCCTAGCATGTGTGAGGCACTGGATTTGATCCTTAGCATCACATAAAAATAAACAAATAAAATAAAAGCACTCTGTCCATCTACAACTACAAAAAAAAATTGTTTAAAAGAAGTGAAAGGATTATTACAAGGCTAAAAAGTAGTATAACTGGGATTAGAACTACAGGTTTCTTGCTCCTAGTTCTGAGTATTTTCCATTACACCAGGGTCAGCAACTAGGATGGTCCATGGGCTAAAGCACCCTTCATCTTTTTCATAAGGCTGACAGGCTAAGCATGGTTTTTATATTTTTAAATGGTTGAAAAAGTAACAAGAAATATTTCATGACATGTAAAACTTACATGAAATTAAACTTTTAATCAGTATAGTTTATTAGAACACAGCTATGCTGTTTACACATTGCCTATGTTGCTTTCATGAAATATGAGCCAAGTTGAGTAGGTGGGACAGAGACTGTATGACCCATGGAGCTTGAAGTACTGTACATAGTATCTGATCCTTTACAGAAAACATCTACCTGATATGCTAACTATCCACTGTGGCTTTTTTTTTTTTTTTTTTTTTTGGTTAAGGGATGGAGAAAATAAGTAGCCCTTAGTCTTTTAAGCTCTGTCAAAAGTGTGCAATTTACAAAATATGAAACAGTATCCTCTAAAATGATTTTTTTAGGGGCCCATATTTGAGATTTGCTGTGTTTATCATATTCTCAGTGATGAAATCACATGTGTAGGGAAGGGTTTGGGGGCGAGAGAGAGGAAGAGATGCAGAGATAGGGACAGCAGAGACATACATTGTTCTGGACATTAGAAATCGGAGGTGGGGGAGGGTCCCCTCACATAAAATTTGTGCAATGAGCTTAAAAAAAAAAAAAACAACAACAGTCTTCTGAAAGACAGGCCCGGGGTCTTTTAAATGCAAACACTGAGGTCTTCCTTCTATGTGTACATGTGCAGCAAAGGCATTCTTAGAAACTTTGCCTGCCTGTTTCCAGGTCTCAGCAGTTACAATGTGCTCCAGAGAATGCCTTACCCAGCCTGCTCCCTTGCTCAGGGCATGACCCTCATCATTCCCATCCACCCATAACAAGGCTGCTTGCCCAACTCCAAAATTGTTCTCTGTTTACTTCTAACTCTAGGAAATGACAGAGATGTCCCATGATAACTATATTCTGGGGTGGTATTTTAAGCATATGACTTGTGTTGTATATTTAACACAGAAAAACGACTTTTGTTTTGCTCCATATCTTTTGTGAATTGTCATTTTTCTTTTTTCCAAGTTCCTATTAAATGTCTATGAATTTCTTGTTAAGGCTTCTCTTTTAAAGAATATTTTGCAAAGCAGACAAGAAGCTGGCATTGTTCAAAAATCAGAAAAATGACATCATTTTTTGGAGAGGAAAATGCAACTATCACAAAAAGACAAAGAGAAAGGGAAAGGCCAGCTGAGGATAGGTTCATGAAGGCATATAATAAGCAGAACAAGTGATCTTAGAAAGTTCAAGGAGAAAGACATGGCTGAGGCTGTGTAACCATACTGATCTAAAGAACTCTGCATTTGACACTTGTACTTTTAAAAAATGTGTCCAATTATTAGAGCAACCCTGTAAGGTTAAGAGTTTAGCTTCATTTTTCAAGTAAATTAAATGGTCCATTTAAATAACCTCCATGAGGTCAGAGCTCAGTATGCTGAATTCATCATTACATATACACTCAGAGTCTACCATCATGCCGTGAAACACAGTAGATGCTCAATAAAGAATTGTTGGGAAAATGTCACTTGGCCAAATGATAAATCCCCACATCTTTTGCTTCCAGTTATTTACAGGGCTAATGGATTAAGATGACCCCTTGCTGCAAAAAATATGCCCTTCTCACTTCAATTCTAACTTCAAGATGCAATGTGTGGATTCAAGACTCGCCAATGTGGGGCTGGGATTGTGGCTCAGTGGTAGAGTGCTTGCCTCACATGTGGGAGGCACTGGGTTCGATCCTCAGCACCACATATAAATAAATGAATAAATAAAGGTCAATCAACAACTAAAAAAAAAATTAAAAAAAAAAAAAAAGACTTGCCAGTGTGGGCATTATCAAAGGGCAGCTCTGTCACTCTGCAGGTAGAAAGCTGGAAGAAGAATATCCTATTTCTTAAGCACTTCAATTCCAATACAGAGGGTGGGTTATGCATTTCTCAAAAGGCAACGATGGAGACTATAGTATTTACAGAGGATCACTGTGTATAGAGGAGATACACATTTTAATTATTAAGTCTTAAAACTGACTTCCAAACCTACAGATGGAACTGGCTTTACTTAGCAGTTTAGCAATAAGAAAATGAAGTGCAACATGAGAATTCTCTAGATTAGCCTTCAGTTAAAAATCATACCTGTAAAGCAGAATGTATGTGAGGATGCACATACACAAAAAAATCAGCTAGCTGTCTTTTTGTTGTTTTCTCATAAAACAAATTCTCATAGTACACTTCTGATTTATTAACACCTATTTATGTAGTGACACAAGTGTTGTTTGAAGCTGCATTTTTCCATGCAGGAGGCATGGTTTTAAAGTAAACACCTACACAATGATACTCAAGCATGAGGACACTGAGTGGACAATGGCGTGGACTTATTGAGCCCCTTTTTAAAATTTCCTTTTTCCATCTCTAGAATGAAAAGGGACTTTCTGGTAATGCCATCTAACCTTGTACTTTGGAGACAAGCTGAAGATAACAAGGCATGAAATTGCTTTGCAAAAAAAATCATTTTTCTGATTCAATAAATGGTGCTGGGGTTTAGAGAAGTCTATTCAATACTTGATAGGAATTAGAGAGAGCAAAGAAAATCATTAATGTTATTCAAGTTCATCCCAGACTGAGATATTGGTTCTGAGAGATGATTAGAAAAGAATTTGTTTGAAAAGAAAACCTAAAGAGCAGCTGATCACAAGAGACAGACTGATTTTTATTCTGAAGAAAACAGTATATTGTCCTCACTAGGACACCCAGCTATGCTGATATAACTAGATATATAAAGTCTAGCGTCTGCCACAGGCAAACTGGCTCCTCAAAGTCACTAGCTTGACAGCAGAAGCAGCAGAATTTTTCACCATGAAAATGGAGCTCTAGTCTTCCAAAGAAAAAGCAACTGTTATCAGCATTGGTCAAAAGTGCAATTCTTTTGCAACAAATCAGCACAGGCTTCCTCTTCCTCCCCATCCTATAAGGCAGGAAACAAACTGTACTTTTACAATGAATGAATGTTTTAATAATACTCATATTATCTGATAAATGTGACATTAAAATTGTTGACTTCCCTTTGCTATGTGAAATGGAGACAAACTGAATGCACTGCATGTGGAGATTTTGTTTCATGTCCTTCTATTTGCTATTAAATCTCAACATTATTACACTAGAAGAAACTTGGAAAGGTCACTGGGCACACGACTGTATCCTCTTGCTTCAAAGTTGGCCCTGGGATCCAGAGCATCAGCACCCTCTGAGAGACTGTTAGAAATGCATCATCTTGGGCCCCACCTCAGATGCAGCAAATCGGAAACCACTTTCTACAAGACCCCTATATAATCTGTATGCACAGTTGTACCTGAGTCTGAGAAGAACTCATCTAGGCTACAGAAAGATCAGTGGCATGGGTGGTGGTGGCTGAGAACCAGAACAGCCTTGGCTGATAGGCCAAATCTGGGTGGTACGCTCACCTCTGCAAGAAGGCAGGGCCCCTGAGCCATGTGGACCGAGAGCTAGGAAAGAAATTAAGGTACTATTTTCAGAAGAACAGGGAATGGATGACAGGCAAGCAAACCAAAAAATGTTTCCAGGAGTGACCACTGTTAGGGATGAGCCCCTGACCAAGCCAGATCAATGAGGAGTGACTGGGGGACTTCTACTGTATCTACAGAGAAGGGGAGGCTCTTTGTCATAAGGTTATAAAGTTGGTAGAATATAAACCTACAACTAACTAGTAGAGCTTGGAGAAAGGCTTGCCTGAGAACAAAGCAACCTCTGAAGAAACAGGGCTGAGAAATGTCAAGAGACAAGTAAGTCCTCACAATCTCAATTGTACCCCTGAAAATATGTCCCTAACTCTAGGGAGCCCCATTCACACTATCTTTTAATACATTATGTACACACCCCCAGAAGCTGTTCAACAACATGGTAGCCCTCCCTCAAATCAACTATGCCTGAAGCACGTTTTTTGTTAATATATATATTTTTTAGTTGTGGATGAACCTTTAATTTTATTTATTTGTTTTTATGTGGTGCTAAGAAACGAACCCAGTGCCTCACACACGCTAGGCAAGCGCTCTACCACTGAGCCACAACCCCAGCCGCTGAAGCACATTTTGACACTGGACTTTCGTTACACATGCCAATAAATGTCTTGACTTTTGTTTTAAACTTTATTTATTTCTTTATGAGGTGCTGAGGATCAAACCCAGTGCCTCAAATGTGCTAGGCAAGTGGTCTACCACTGAGCCACAACCACAGCCAATGTCTTAACATTTTTTTTTCCAGCTTAAATTAGTTTGAGGTAGATTTTCTGTGACTTGCTATTGAAAGACTGCTAACATCCATGGCATGAGCTTTCAAAACATGGATGTTCATGTCTACACCAAAATCTTTTTCCTTTCAAAGACAGACTCTGATATGGCCTACACAGAGATGGGGACAGGGCAAAAGACCTTAGGGGTATGCTCTTTTATGTACTGCTGGGCAGATTTAAAAGAATAAATCCTCTTGAGGAGGGTAATTTGGCAAGCTCTACTCATACTAAAAAGTACATGCCTTTTGACTGAGCAATTCCATTTGTTGCCAAGTGATTCTATAAAATTAGCATGTATGCTCAAAGATTCATGTTCAAGGATATACCATTAACTGTTGCTGAGATGGCAAAATATTGTACAATCCAAATGTTCAGTAATTAAAGGCTGGCTAAATAATTGACAGCTCATCTAAATAATGCCATGTTCTGCAGCTACTGAAAAACGATATGGCAGCTCTATATGTGCTATTCTGGAGCAATCTCTAAGACCAATTTTTAAAAGGTATGGGGCTGGGGCTGTAGCTCAGTGGTAGAGCACTTGCCTAGCATGTGTGGGGCACTGGGTTCGATCCTCAGCACCACATTAAATAATAAATGCATAAAAAATAAAGATCCATCAACAACTAAAAAATATTTTAAAAAAAGGTATGGAATAATGTAACAGTATGTTACTAATTGTGTCAATAAAAAGGGTGAAAAATTAACTAGATAAATGTATATAAATACCTCTATGTGTGTATGTGAATATAAAATCTCTGTAGAGATAGACAAAATTATAAACTGGTTATTTCTAGGAAGTGTACAGGGTTTGGAAAGGGACTTATGTCTTTTAAATTCTGTAATTACTGTATGTATCTGTTATATATTTAATGGTGGCAGATCTAGAACTTTTCTTTTTAGAGCCACTGGCCCATAGAAAATGAGACTTCATATCCCAATCAAGAAGTCTAGAGATTGAGCAACCAGGAGCCCCCTCTTCTCAAATTAGGCCAGAAGCTGAGCATATCATAGCCACTCAGAAATTCTTGAAAAAAATCACTGAAAGAACTAAATGTAATCAGGGTTAAGCTGCAGCAGGAAGGGGAATTATTTTCCCCAGCAACAGAGGTGCACAAAAATTCACCGTTGGAACATCTGTCCTGCTGTTTAGATGCTGCAGGGCAAAATGCAAGAGCAGTTGCCAGCTACTGCCCATCAAGGCAATCCTATCAGTTCTTCCTCTAGTGCAGCCTGAGTCTTCAGGGCTTTTGGCCTGTCCTGTTGGTCATTTAGAATTTCTGAGCCCTCCTTCAAAACAAATTTTAATTTCCTGTCTTATTGCTCTTTGACCCCCACACTGATACATACATGCCCGGAAACACTGCACACTTCAATCACAGTTTAAATAAAGAGCAGAGGCCCATGCACTGGTTCTTAAGATCTGACTCTCTTGATGGTCTAAGAGTCAGATGGTCCCTGCCTTGAGTCCAGGTGACATGCAGCAGCCACTGTGTACTCACTGATGGTGAAACAGTAAACACAGGAATGCATCAGGGTGACCTGAGACACCGACAGCCAAGACCAACCCCACAGTGACAGCTGCTGCTGGGGGAGGCTCAAGGTCTAGCCTTTGAGTCCACTATCATTTTACTGATTTAAAATGTGCAATGCAAGTATGATGATGCTGTTGTTTCATCAAGCTACAGTTCACCTACAAATTAACCTCGCTGCACTGATTCAATCAAAATATGTTCCACAAGACATTTAATCCCAACTTTAGGGGATAGCAACTCATTTTCCTCCTTTTCCCTAGTAAAGTTCCTCTCCCTTATATGTTTCACTAATTGTAACAGTGATTTTGTGATAACACTGTAAAATTGATGAGTATCTAGGTGTGTCAATGGGTGGGATGGGGTGGAGTGGGGTGGTGTGGAGGTGAGTGAAGAAGGTGGCACGTGTTTGTTACTAGAGGACTCAGAATTGATTTAGATATCTTCCATAATGCATTCTCAAAGTTTGTTATTTTCACTTTCTCAGGCCTCAGACTTCTTATTTGCCCACCCTCTGGAGGGAACGAGAGAGATGGTGTCAAAGTTTCCTCCACTGCTCCATCAGCACTTGGACCAAAAGCAACCAAAGAGGAGGGGTGGCATCTAAAAGATCTCTAATTTTTGTTGTTTTCATTATATTTCATTATTCAAAGTGGACTAGAGTCTATTATTCATTATGGTTTACTGGAGGCTGAGAAATAAGGGGTCCTTTTCATTTGAAGGATTTCAACAATTACACAGAAAGCTCAGTTTAAACAACCTTGCTAGGGGCCTCTCACTTAGGGCAGACTAAGAAGCAAGCCCAAAAAGGGCAGGACATTGTGTTTTGGTGTCTGGGGAAACAACTTTCCTTTGCTTCACTCTAAACCTTCCCCACTCTCTTTTATCCCATAGGACATGATAGAAAGCCACAATGGGTGCCAGATGCCCCATCTGTCCAGAAACTTCTTTAAGCAGATCAGTATGGGCAGCCACAGAGAGAACTTGACCTTGTTTACTTTACAGGCCATCAGTTAGTATGAGGTTAGGTTAAACTGCATCAGGAATAGCAGTCCTAGCCAAAAGTATCCTGGACCGTCAGCAACCAGGACTGAATCACTACACTTACAGCAACGGTATTGATGCTTGGAATATAGCAAGCACTCAATAAAACTAAGCTGAATGAAAGAACAAAGAAAGAAACAGGACTAATGCCTTTATAAGGAACCTACTAAGCCATATCTTCACCAGCATCTAACTTTAATACAAAGAGATGAATTTCAAAGTTCCATGAATAGAGGCTGTGTGTAAATGAGAGTAATGGCTAATAAGTTCATACTTAGCATTTTTACTTCTACTATCTCATTTAATCCGGACATTAATAAATAAGTTAAACAGGTATCATTGTCCTTGCTTTACAGATGAGAAAACTATGACTCAGAGAAGCTGTAATCTATTAAATATCTTTATGTTAAACAGAGTTAGTATTCAAACTCCAATGCCTTTCTACTTTACCAGTACACAGGAAGCTATAATTACTGCTGTTTAGTTTTTTTAGTATGACTTATCATCATCATCATCATCATTACTGTTATTGTTACTTTATGGTGCTGGGCATTGAACCCAGGTCCTTATGCATGCTAGGCAAGCACTCTACCTCAGAACTACACCCTCAGCCTCTGTTTGTTTGTTTGTTGGTGGGATTGAACAATTTAACTCAGGGGAACATTACCACTGAGCTCCAACTCCAGTTCTTCCACTTTGAGACAGAGTCTTGCTAAGTTGCTGAGTCTAGCCTTGAACCTGCAATCTTCCTGTCTCAGCCTCCCAAGTCCCAGGCACACACCATTGCACCTGGCTCCTACTTATTTTAAAAAACTAATATACATGAAAATGTACCCTGAAGCACACACAGTTCTGAAATCTTCCTTCATCAATGGCTGCTTCCATGTCTCCACACACTGTTTTGTCAGGCAGACAAACCTGGGTTCATGTCCCACTTACTATCTATGTGACTTTGGACAAATTCAAGTTCTCTAAACCTTTGCTTAACCTCTCTCTTAACTCTCCAGGCCTTCGCTTCTTCATCTGTAAGATGAGAATAAAAGCACCTCAGGGTTACTTTGAAAATGAAATGAGATAATGCAGGCAAAATGTTTAATACAAAATTTGACACACAGTTGACATTCAGTGAATGACAACTTTCATCATTATTATGATGAGATGACAGGGAGAAAAGGTAATCTGGGACTATGCATTTGAGTTGAGGGCTACATATACTAATTTGTAGTAACAGGTAGTTCTTAGTTTCAGACACGATTCCCAGCTGAAAAATTTTAGGATCACTGAGTATAGGCTATATAAAACAAGAATCTAGCAATGTATTGAGACATATACACATATGTATGTACATGTAAGCACACTGGAGAAACAAACTTCAACACATTAAACTGTATGATGAATGACTAAAATTGACTTAGCAAAAATAATAGCGCAGTGGGTTTATTGTCACCACAAATGAACACTGTGTCAGAGTAAGATTCATTTTTATATGGTTCTAGACCCACTGCAGGTTAAATTTAACCCTTGAAGGCAGTAATGCACAATAAAAATGTGATCAAATTTCTTGAAGTCTGAAATTAATTCTGACACTATCATGGTCTGTATCCCTCCAAAATTGATGTTGAAAGTTAATCCTTAATGCAATAGTATTCAAAGGTGGGGCCTCTGGGGAAATAATTAAACAAGGGCTCCATCCCCATGAATGGGATTAAGGCCCTTACAGAACAGGCTTCAGAGAGCTGCCTGGGGTTTTGCTCTTCTACTATTTGAGTACACAGTGTTCAATGCTTTTCTGCTTTTCTGCCATGTGAAGATACTGCAAGAAGGCACTGTCAGTGAAGTTTGGGCCTTTACCATATACTGAATCTACCAATTCCTTGATCTTGGACTTTTCAGCCCCCAAAACTGTGAGAGATAAATTTCTATTATTTACAAATTACCCAGACTATTTATTATAACAGCCCAATGGACTAAGACAGCCAACTTCAGTATGATATTGTATCTGTTGAAAGCCCAACATGTTTCATGTTGATACTTTGCAATAGACTCCAGGGACGGTTAACAACAATTAACCATCTTTTTTTTCTTTAAATTGAAAGCCATTAACACAATATATCTATGAGCCAATAGATTCTTTAGCAATAATTCCATAATGAACTCAGATTCTGAAGTTGGACTGAGTTCAAATCCAGACGGTACTACTGCTAACTCCATGATTTTACACAAATTATTTAATCTGTTTCTCAGTTTCCTATCTGAAAGGGGAATAATACGAATATGTATTCCATAAGGATACTGTGACTATTAGATGAGATAATTGATATAAAAGTTTTAGAAAGGCACTTAGCACATGGTAATTAATAGTAAGTGCTACCTACCATTATTGGACATATGCACAGAACATGCACATTTAACAAATGCTTAATATTCTAATCATAAATCCATCCTTGCTCAGTGCCCAACTTTCATGTTTCCACCAGCACAACAACATGAAAACTGATTATGTTGCATTCCCTGCTCCCAAGTGCCTGATTGAATCTGGCACAGAATAATTGCTCCAAAAATATTAGAGAATGAAATGATAATGAAAATATTTTATACCATTTTGCAAATGTCATAAAAAGCATAATATTTATTATGTTTCTTAAGGGTTAAGGGAGAAGTAAAAGCTAGACTGTTTTTCTTCTTCCCATTAGAATAAAAGGGAAATGAACAATAGCAGAGATTAAAAGGTACATTGAAATTAAATTGTGTCAATTTCCCAGCATGACAACAGAAAGCAGTCATCCTGAAGCCAAGGCTGGTCATCTATTCATTTACCCTATTCTTTTAAAAGGAAACCACTCTCCCACACAAATTTTCTTTTACTAATACACCAAGAATCCTCTTTGTATAAAACCACAAAAAAGCAATAGGAATTCAATGCTTTTTTGAAACATTGCTCTCACAAATGTTTGGCCCCCAAACAGCATATAACAGATGCTGAATTTCTACCAGGTTTTACAATTGTTGACTGACAGCAAGATCCCATGGAAATTAGGGCCTACCATGGTTTAAATGCCCCAACCAAAACTCATGTTGAAATTTAATCCCCATTAAGAGGTAGAACCACATTAGGACCTCTAAGAGGTGACTGGGTCGTGACTACTTTGTTCTCATGAATGGATTAATGAATCAATGGGTAACTGTGGGAGTGGCTTTTCTCTGAGGTGCTTGCTTGATTCACCCTGCATAGCCTCATGGCTCTACAGAGTCCCCACCAGCAAGAAGGTTAGCACCTTATGAGGACCCCTGACCTTAGACTTTTCAGTCTCCAGAACTGTAATTAAAAATAAATACATACATAAATTACTCCATCTGTGGTATTCAGTTAGAGAAACAGCAAACAGACTAAAGGCTGATGCTTCACATGGAGAGAGAATCCTATGCTGGGAAAGAATCATAGTAAGATGAGTAGGAACTGTCCAAGACCTGAAATTAAAGCTCTGGCCAAAGCCCACAGAAACACCAGGTTTCAAATGCAAGTGTGTTGAGCCCCAAAAGCCAAAATTATCCCTTGAGGTGCAGAAGCTACACTACTATAGATTCTACTACTATTTTCTTCTTTGTGAAAAAAAACAGTATCAACTGTTATAGCATAAAATCAAATGGCAAAATGTACATGATATATTAAGCATGCCTCTCAAAAAAATAAAATTGTAGACAACATGTACAATGAGTCCATTTAATTAAAGACAAAACCAAATCCTCTCCATTATTCCCCTTTCTTTCTGTAATTTATACACTGAAAATTTTATGGAAGTATTTATCAAATTGTTAATACTAATTACCTCTGGAAAGTAAGTGAGGAGGAATTTAATTTTTATTTAAAATTTTTTTTAAATTTATTTTTTAGTTGTAGGTGGACAGGGTATCTTTATTTTATTTTTATGTGGTGCTGAGGATAGAACCCAGTGCCCCACACGTGCTAGGCAAGTGCTCTACCACTGAGCCACAACCCCAGCCCTTAGTTAACTTTTTATCACAGAGAAAATAAACACTTTAATGAATCTCTATGAGTCCATTACTTAGCTTCCACAATTACCAATTCAGGACCAATTCTATTTCATCTACATTCCAGTCATTTCCTTTCTTCTATATTATTTTGCAGTAAATCCCAGACATCATATTATTTCATCCTTAAATATTTCAATGTTAAGCTAAGAGACAAGGACTCTTTTCAAAAAACATAAAACACCACTATTGTATCTAAAAAATATCAACAATAGGATGTTAATATTTCAAATACAGTATCCAGTGCTTAAATTTCTGAATGTTTCAGAAAATTTTAATAAAAAGAAAAGCTTTAGACGAATTAATTTTTACTTAGTTTAACTGACAATGATTCATAAATTGGGCAGCATTCAGAATCAGAAGAGGTTCAGTTAGCTCTGAGCTTTTCAATACAATGGTGGGCTGGGAGTATTTACAGAGAGAAAATAGAACTGAGTACAGAAAGGGCTTAATTTGCTGCAGCTTGCCATTTCCCTTATCTGGGTATGGTCTAATCAGCTAGCTGGTAGCCTGTGACTGGCTGAAGCTTAGCTACTGTGATTGGCTGACACTCAGCTATCTATTACAAAATAAACTCCTAAGTGTGACTTTATTCAAATTTGTTTGTAAGAAATACAAAGTACAGTGGTCCATTTTCAGAATATAGTATTTATCTTTAAATGTAAAATGACTTGGGATGTAAGAAAGGCAGGTGGAGGAAAGGGCAGAATGAAGTTACAAGCAGTTAACAGTGCTTGAAGTTCAAACTTCACCGCCCCTTGACAATCAGGAGATGAGAAGGAAGCCCTCCCCCCACCCCCAACCAACAGAGATGAATATGCCCAAAGGCACTCAATCCAAAGGAACTTTCCCTGCCACAAGAGAACAAAGGGAGGTGTAGACAGCTGAAGGTATATTTATTTAAATAACAGAAGAGGAGAGGAGATAGTAAAACTTAGATGATGTTGGGGAAGACTGTGTACCGCACAGTACTCAGCCAATGAGGAATGGGGAATGGGGGGGTCTTGCACTCTAGGAGATAAACACTGCTTGTACTCAATCTGTGGGTCCTTGACCACCAGGCACCCGATCTCACACGACCTTCATTAAAGATTTAGTCCATTCTCTGGGCTTGGACAAGTGACTGTTTTTCATGGTTACCTACTAAGTTAGATTGTGATTCATTAAGTAGGGATTCGAGGTGTAGAGGCAGCCTCAGGCCAAATTTAGTTGAATTAATATTTGTTTTGTTTTGTTTTATGGTTTATTTAAATTAAGATTCAAATAAGATCCATATGCAGTTACTGGTTGACAAGTTCTTTAAGTCTCTCACTCTAAAGATTCTCCTAACTTATTTTTGTGCAAATTATTTGTTACATTTAGAATGTATTATTAAAATTAATCACAAATATGTCTTTAAATAAGTCAGGACAAAGGAATAATTAAATAGCTGAGAGCACAGCACTGATTTCCTTGAATGCTCAAAACAAGAAGAGTAAGCAGTGTAAAAGGAGCAGCTGTTTTCAGGTGGTGGTCTTCTATTCTACAAAAAGCAACTGAACAAAGAGTGCATCAACACACTGAATTTTTTAAGAGGTAAGTTTACAAACCTAGTGAATTATCAGTATAGTAATATGCAAAATGTCATCAGAGATGTCCTCAGAATCCCATCTGAGGCAGATGAGTAATTTCCACAGTGTGGATGCTGTGATTACATGTTCATAGTCTTTGTTATTATTTTTTATTAAAAAAATAATCCAGGTTCACTACAATTTAGCAAATACAGTTAAATAATGATAAAATGAAACATGTAACCTCACCACCCATAAAAACCACCATATTAATCAATAAGGAGTCTTTTGGTTCTAAGCCAAGGAAGATCTAAGTCAAACTGGCTTAATAGGAAGGAGAGTTACATATTTGGAAAATTCAGAAACCCATAAAATGGGTGAGTCACAAAATAATGATTTTTTTTCTCCTTTTTTCTACTTTTTCTTAGTGTTAGATTTTCCTGGAACTAGCCTTATTATGGATGCATGACTGCTACCAATTCTAAGATCACAAATTTCTTGCCTCACATCAAGCAACAAAAAGATTATGTCTGTTCTATCTCTGCCATTGACAATCGTGAAATACACTCTCCGAAGTGCAGCTTAGTCCCTGTGACTACCTTTGAACTCATGGCAACAAGAAGGACAAAATGTATAAATTAGCTTTATCACTCTCATGTTGTACCTCCTGATCAAGGTGCAGTCAGTTTCCCCAGAAACACACATATTCCTAAATAAAAATGGGAGTTATTAAGAAGATAGAGACATATTAGGTAGGTAACCAATAAATCTACCGCCATTGTTATTTATATTTGTAGTGCCGTGACTGTTTTTAAATATAGAAGATGCTGCCAACATTGAGATTAATTACCAATCTGTAGAAATTTAGGGAGAGAAGATTTTCAACTTTCAAGGTACAGGATGATACCTCACATTTTGTAGATACTAGAAACATTTGTTGAATCTAATACAAAACATCTTAAAAAGTTTTAAGGCAGAAAATGCAATTTTGACGCAAAATCCAATTTTGACTTAACCTACAAGATTAAGTCACTCCACCTGCATTAAAAAACACAGTCCTTATTTACATAAATATCTGAATGTCTTGGTTGATGATGCAAAACAAGTTGCCTTTGATTGTGCAAATATTTGGCATGATTTCTTTCCTTATAAGAGAAACTGAAAAATCATGCCATTAAATTTCAAACTTATGGAAGCACAGAGTGTAATTGTGATTACCAGAGGCTGAGAATGGGGTGGATGGGGAAAGGAGAGAATTTGGTCAAAGGGTACACAGTTCCAGTTAAGAGGAATAAGTTTTAGTGAGGAATAAGTTTTAGTGATCTATTGCATAGAATGGTGACAAGAATTAACAATGTATCACATATTTCAAAATTTCAAAAACATAGATTTTAAATATTCTCACAAGGAAAAAGAAACTATGCGATGATAAATGTTAATTATCTTGATTTAATCATTCCACAATGTAACTACATTATCAAAACAGCTCATCATTTCCCATAAAGATATGTAACTATTAACTGTCAATAAAAATTAGGAAAATAATTATGATAATCCTACTTTCTTAATACTGTTTAAAAATCCTATAATGTACAACATTTTGATCAAGGTGAAGCTGGTTGGGCCTGATGGAGGAACAGCAGAGGGCTTGAAGCCTTCCCAATGACCTAGTCCCACCTCCCACTTAACACCAACAATTCTTTTACAGTATCAGCTTGAACATGTCTAGTACAGCGAGTCTGCCACTCATAGGACATAATTTTATTCTAATCTCAGTTCCTGATGCTAAAATGATTTTTTACTATTCAACCAAAGTCTGGTTTCTATAATGCCTGCTCAGGGGTCCAAATCCTCTTATATGAATTGAATTTTTTAAGTATCTAAAAGTAACAGCTCTCATCTGGCTCAGTTCTCCAGCTTTTTCTGAGCTCGATATCCCCAGTTCTACCACTGCTACTGGACGCAATCTTTGTTCTTTCTCAGCTTTCTCACCTTTCACTGGGTGTGTTTTGGGGACTTTGAGAATATGCCCTTGATCTAGAAAAGTGTACCAACTTCTCAGTGTCTCTTAAAATTATTTTTCATCTGGCTTTGATCAATATACCTGTGTTCTGCCTCTGTTAGCCAACCTTATTTCTACCTTTTAGCCCTAAGTCTGAGAGAAGGCTAATCAAAACTCATTTCTTGACCCAATGCCCTACTTCCTGAATTTGGATTATCTTGGGTTGTCCACTCTTCACACTGCTATTGTCCCCAGAATGATAATTCATGGCAATTGCCCTGTGCCTGTGATCTGCTCCTACAGAGAGAAATTCTTGGGCATTGGCTGCCTATATTGACACTGCCACTCTTCAGCTGAGTCCAAAGACTTGGAAAAATGTTTCCTCTTGTCTGGATCCTTCCTAAAACACGAAGTAATGCTCCAAATGTGTCTTACTCAACTCAGAGCTCAGTAGGCCTGCTTTCCCCCAACAATATACTACAACTTTTCTTTAAGCAGATGGAGAGTATTAGTGATAGAGTATTAGTGATCATGTTTGTGGATTTTTTTGTAGCTGCGCCTCTCTGTTGGCTCATATCAAGCTCACAGTTGGCTGGCAGTCTCCACTGGCTGCAGCTACTCCCAGCTGTCTCCATTGAGGTAGCAACCTAAAGACTTAGTAAGGTCCTGAGCCAATGACAGCCAGGACTGATGAAATAGTAAAACAAAGGCTCTCAATTCTAGCTGCACATTAGAATCATTTGGAGAGCTTTAAAAACTATTGATGCTTGAGTCCAGACATAGAGATTCAGTGGATCTGGGTATACTTTTAAATATGAGCCTTTTTTAAAAAGCTCTAATGTACAGCCAGTATTCAGTCACTGCAATAGGAAATGCACTGTGGATTTCATCTAAAAGTCTGAACAGACACCAATTCATATCTTTCTGAAAATAGAGACCAAAGTGCCTAGTAGAAATTCTACTACACAAGAGACTGTGCTCACTATTTAATAATTTAATCCTCCTAATGATTCTGTGAAGCAGGTATTATTACTACACAAAAATTGAGTTCCAGAAATGTCAAGTAATCCATCACAGCCACACACTTTGAGGAAAAGTGATGAAAACAGAGTGTCCACCAAAAACAGTGTCCTTAACCCTGGCACACATTCTCCTCTGTTCCCTGGCCTCATTGTGAGACTTAGATCTTGTTTCCAGAGCTTTGAGACTTGGACTCCCCACAGTTCCAAGGGGGGACTGGAGTACAACCTTGTACTTCTCCCTAGCTAGTTCCTACCAGTCCTTGTCTATTGCTTATGGTATTTCCTTTCTCTTGAAGGAACTCTATGGATGTAGCCTGAAGCCTCAAAATCCAGCCACAGGTCAGCCCTTTGGGCACAATTTCCTCTATTCACTAACTTCCCACCCACTTCCCGTCCACTGTACCATTTTCTCCTAGACTGCACACCATTGGTCCTAGTTTACTCCCAGTTGCTTGAGAGCTACAGGGAAAGGCTTAGCCAATTATAGCAACAATTAGCCCTGCTCCACCCCCCATCCTTCCACCCCCATCATTTTCTTTTCACATGAACTGCCATTAAAGCTGTTCCCCTTACATCTTATACATTTATAGTTATTATTTTAGATGTAAATATAGTACTACATAATTGTTGCTTTTTAACTCAGTTTTATTAATTTGGGCCCATTATTCCAGCATTTCCTATAATCTGAAACTGAACTCTCATTTATCCCTCTAAGACCTTTCTTATCATCTTCAAAAAAATATTATTAAAGGTCACTTATATTTTTATCCAAGTACTAATAAAAATTACTTTTCACTATAGGCATTATTTAGTTTGGCCTCAAACCAACAGAATTAACATTCTCCAGCAAAAACCACACACCAGGCTGTCTCCAACAGTTCAATGTTATTTTCATAAAAATTGAAAATAAGAGGTTTTATGAGTGCTTTGCTAAAATTTAAAATTAAGTAACAATATATTGTTCCCTGAGCCAGGTTACCATAATGAGTGTTCTTAGTGAACCCTTACTGGCTCCTAGTGATCTCTTCTTTCTTTTCTAATTGCTGCATCTAATTGAGAACCCATTACAAGCTTGTCAGGGATTAAATGAAATGTCAAATATCACTTGTGAAAAATGGAATGGCATTTTCCCACTTTTAAGCATAATTCCTATTCTTCACAACCTCTTGTAATTTCTAATAGTTGCTCTGTGGTCAGCCTGTTTGCATCTGGGATGTAATAAGACTGAGTTTTAATCTCTTTCCACCTACCCAGGGTTTTATTTATCTCTTTTAAATTGAATATTAAAGTGAGATCATGATAGCTTTACTTAAAGTTATAATAAATAACACAGAGATCATTTGTACACTTTTCCAAGTTTCCTCTCATGGTCTTTACAAACCTATAACACAACACTGACATTGATACAACTCCCATCTTAACAGATATACTGGGGGGGGGGTATGTATTGACTTCTATGTAATTTTATCACACTGTAAAATTGTGTATCCAGTAAAGATACTTCCCCATCTAATTCTACAAGCATCCTTCATGTTGCCTATTTGTCAATCTTTAAAACATTGGTGCAGTGACGTACCCCTGTAATCTCAGCTACTTAGGAGGCTGAGGCAGGAAAATTGCAATGTCAAGACCATCCTGGGCAACAAAGCAAGACCCTGTTTCAAAAAATAAAACAAAAACTAAAAAATAACATTGGTTTTTTAGATCAACTCCATGAAGGAAAAAGGGAGGTAAGAGTTGAAAGGTAGTGTCTTCATGGAACTGTTTGTTAACATTATCGATTCTTCCTCTTTTGAGCATTGTTTCTTAAACTGCATAAACTTACTTTTGAATAATACTGCAATTTTTTCCTGTAATTTAAAAAATGCTTCCATATCCTTAGGATTCTCTATTTTATATTTATTATTGTAATTTCTTTGGAACATAGCTTGATAAATTGGTAGAGGTTTTCTTCCTACTTTGTAGTGAAAGAAAAAAATAGCTTTCAGTTATAAGTAGGAACAAGACATCTGAGTATTAAACTGCAACCAGCATTTGTAGCTATTTTTATGTATTAAAATAGCACTTCCCCCCAAACTGTCTTTGAAGACTAGAAGCACATCCTACACCTCTCTTGTGTCTCCAGTGGTTGCTGCGCTTGCCCTTTCAGCACCTATACATTCCAGATGATCAGTCTAAGTCAAAGACTAGCTCTATGTCCATAAAAGGCAGATGGTAAATACTGTTGGCTTTGTGGGGCAGACATCTCTTCAGAACTACTCAACTCTGCTACAGTAGAACAAAAGTAGTCAGAGACAACATGCAAATGTGGGTGTGGCTTGTGCCAATAAAACTTTATTAAAAAAGTGTGGCCATCTGTAGCGTGACAATCCTTGGTCTAGGCCAATCATCATAGTTCCATTTCCTCAGCCAGTGACTGGTTTACAAATGGACATGTGAGCCAATTCTGGTGAATAGGATGTGAGAACAATCTCTTAGGGGGCTTCTGGGAAAGATTATCTCACATTTAAGACAATAAAAGAAAAGACAATCCCCCTTTTTTCCTATGGATGTTATCAAATCTGGATGTAATCACTGTAATTGCTGCAGCCAACCATATTGCTCCTGACCTAAAGATAGAGTTAGTCATCAAACACAGGAGGGCAGAGCCATGAGAATCACAGGTAGAGCAGGAGCTTGCATACTGTGCCTGGAGACTGCTCCATTTCTTATGTAAGACAACAAATTTTCTTGTTGTTCAAACCAATGAACTGGCCAAAAAGTATCTTAATTACTGCAGTGCTCCCACCCTTCAGCATTTAGCAAAGTACTTCACAGAGACATAGATGTTCAGTAAACAGCATTTGTTGGTCTGGCTAACAATCTGAAGTGTAAACCTCTGCAAATTAGAATTTTTTCCACTGTAAATAAGCTAGTGCTTCTAATTGTTTTTTCTTCAAAAATTCTTAAAACAAAAAACACATGAGGAAACAACGATATACTTACATTTAAGATGAACAGAAAACAAAAATTGATGATTTTTCATTTTTCCAAACAGCAGTGTGTTTCCACTTTATCTCCTCCCCGTTGTTCTCTTCCCCTTGCTTTGAGCCTATCCCCCTGGCTGGCCCTTGGAAGGTATGCAAATGTGTGTATACTGATCAGTCTTATTAGGCATAGTTCCAACTGGCCACCCCACATGAACACAATTAAAAGTTAAACATTAATTAAAATTCACAGAATCCATTTAGTTCTCTGAAAAAGCACTAAATAACTGAACCCATTTGGGGCACAAATTAATCTACATTGTTTCCTTTATCACTCTTTAGTTATCAAACATACTGGGCCTCATTTTAGACTCTGTTAATTGCTCATTCGGCCCATCCTGAGGAGGCAATGAAAAACAAGCCTAGGACAAATGGTAAGAACAAAGTGCCAGGCAGATCAGCGTAGTTGGCTAGGTGGTTCTAGCCAGGGACAGGGACACCAGAGCGGTTCTGTGGGAGGGCAGCCTTGCCCCGGGAGAGAGAAGACACACTGATCACCTCTCTTCTAAGACCCATGCTGCTACATTGAGCTGCTTGTTTAAAATGGACTTAGAGGCCCAATAGACATCTCAAATTGTGACATGTCCCAAGCAGAATTCAGCTTGCCTCCTAAATTTCTCTTTTCTAGCCGTTTTCCATTTCAATAAATGTCCCCAGTTGCATAAGCCCCAATTCAGCATCACTTGATTTATCTTTTTCTGTATATTCACAACTAAGCCAGCAGCAGTTCCTACTGGCTGTTTCCAAAACCTGTACATTTTTCTCCATCTGCTACCACCTCCTTAATCCCAGCCTCCATCAGTTCTCTCCTGAGACCACAGCCTTCTAAATGGTCTCTCTGTTGCCTGCCTCTCAAGAGCCTGTTCTCTGAAAAACTCAGTATGATCCCCTTGCTCCCTGTTTAAAATCCTCCAATAGCTTCCCAATGCATTTTAGAATTAATTTTAGAATTAGGAACTAATACTAGTTTCCTCTTGTTGCTATAACAAATCACAACAATTGAGTAGCTCAAAACAACATGAATTTATTTTCTTACAGTTCTGCCTTGAACTGAGCAGCTCTTCTCTGCCATGCTGTTCCCTATAATGTTCCGCCTCACCTCAGGCCCAGAGCAATGGAGCTGGTTGACCATGGACTGAACCTTTGAAACAATGAGCCCATAATAAACTTTTTCTCCTCTAAGTTGTTTTTGTCAGATATTTTGGTGATGGCAACTAAAAGCTTACACAGTTTCCTTGCCCTTTTTTGGCATCTAGAGGCTATCTGCATTCTTTGGTGCATATTCCTTTCCTCGTCGGTTCTAACTCTGCTCCTCCTGCATCTCTCTTATAAGGGCCTCTGTGATTACTACACTGGGTCAACTGGATCACCTTTCCAGCTCCAGACCCTTTACCCAATCACATCTACAAAGTTCCTTTTACTGTGTAAGGTAACATATTCACAGTTCAGAAACAGAACAAGGATATTTGGGGGTGGGGAATTTTCTCAGCCTATCACAAAACGAAAACCAACATATAGCACAAAACACGAAATACCTCCTCACTGTGATTCACCCAGTCCTATGTGGCCCAGCCTTACAGGTCTCTCTTGCCTCCTCCCCTCACATATACCCTCCTTCTATGGTTACCTTCTGTCTTCATCTTCCACTTTCCCTGCCTCATCTCTCCTCCGGGCCTTTACCTACTGTGGTCCCCTCCCCCTGGAGCATTCTTCCTCCGGGAGCTCACATAGCTGGTCCACTCTTGAGAGCGCAAATGTCCTTTTCTCACCAATTCCATCTGAGGTTATCTCATTACTTACATTCTCCCTGTCAATAAGTAAACTCCATGGGGAGAGTCCATGTCTGTCTTGCTGACTATACCACTGAGAATATTGATTGACATGTGGCAACTTAATATTTGTTGAGGGAATGAACTATCTAATTTCAAAATGCAAGTGATCTCCCTATAAAACAGCTTAACAACCCATTTGGTTTTAGGATCCTGTTTAAGTCAGCTTTTTTATCACTGTGACCAAAAGACCTGACAAGAACAATTTTAGAAGAGGAAAAGTGTATTTGGAGCTCATGGTTCCAGAGGTCTCAGTGCACAGACAGCCAACTCCATTGCTCTGGACTCAAAGTAAGGCAGAACGTCATGGCAAAAGGGTGTGGCAGAGGAAAGCAGCTCAGGACATGGCACTAGGAAGCAGAGAGAGCTTTACTTACTAGGGACAAAATATAAACCCCAAAGGCATGCTCCAGGGACCCACCTCCTCCAGCCACACCCTACCTGCCTACAGTTACCACCTAGTTCATCCAGTCAAGTGGATTAAAGCACTGAGTATGTTTAGGCTCTCAATCCAATCAGTTCACCTCTGGACTTTCTTCCATTGTCTCACACATGAGCTTTTCAGGGACACCTCATATCTTAAATCATAACAGATCCATACAGTTATATAAATATCCTTTTGAAACTCCTCAATATCATCCTTAGATCAGTTCTCAAGATAAGATTCAAAAAGATGAAATACAATAAAACAAACTATATAGCGTCTTACAAAACATTGAGGGGAGGTGAAGGTATGGGCTTAAGAAAAACAAGAATAACATAATGACTATGTAAAGAAGACTTAGAAGGATTAATTATAGTCAAAACTATAGTCTAGGGGCTGGAGTTGTAGCTCCGTGGTACAGCACTTGCCTTGCATGTGTGAGGCACTGGGTTCGATTCTCAGCACCACGTATAAATAAATAAAATAAAGGTCCATCAACAACTAAAAAAAAAAAAAAAAAAAAAACCCTATTAAAAAAAAACTATAGTCTAAACTCAATATGACTTATCAGTGGGATGAGGCCACCGAAACAGGACCTCTGGATGCTCTGGAGGTTTTCAAGGGAAGAGAACCACTGCTGCTTGGATGCACTTTTTTTCCCCAATCAACACATTGTAATTGTCCATATTCATGGGTTACAGTGACAATTTCATCCATATATACCACTGATCAAATCAGTGTAATGAGCATTTGTATCTCCTTAAACAGGTATCATTTATTTGTGTTCCGAACTTTTGAATCCCTCTCTTCTCATTCTTTATAAACTATAGTTACTCTACTGTGCCACAGAACACTAGCATTTACTCTACTACCTAACTCTATTTGGGTACCTGTTATCCAACCTTCTCTCTCTCTCCCCTTCTTCTATCCTTTCTAAGCTCTTCTATGGGATAACATTTGTAGCTTCCACATATAAGAACATGAGGTTATTTGTCTCTCTGTACTTGTCTTACTTCACTTAACATGATGTCCTCCAGTTCCACTGAATATACTTTATTAACAAAAACTATCTAGCATTTATATAGGGCATAATATGAGCTAGGCACTGTAGTAAGAGCTTGGTATCCTCAAAATCTTTTTATAGAGGAGGCACTATTCTTCCTTCCCATTGGAACTCTTCCAAGAGTTTGCCCAAGTTTATAGAATTTGCGTAAGAATGAGGATTCATGGGTTCAAAGCCTGCATGTTGATCCTACCAAATGCTTTACCAGTTTTTACTGATTATGCTGGATGCAACTAAGAGTTGACAAGGAAACACAAAACTACTCTTGAGAAAATGTGGATTAAGAATGTGAATAGCCCTGTGCTGCTGGGGGAAGCTAAAGACCAAAGGGTCAGAGATGAAGCATTTACCTTTACAGAACAGCAACATGTTGGTCAGCTCCAAAAACATGACTATCTCCCAGAAGTTCAGGCTTCATATTTCAAAGAGAACTGACTTACTTCTACTTTATTCTGTGTCCACTGAATCATAAAGTCCTGACACCAATTCCTCTAATAGTTCTTTTTATAATTATTTTATTTCAAAAACTTTAAATACTCAAGACAATCCAACACTATAAAAATAAAAAATCCCCCTCCCATTCTGTGTCCTTTTCCAAGGACAAGAGTTATTTAAAACACACATACATATATGTGGGGAAAGGAATGATAAGACCTCTGGACAGAGGAGGAGGAAGCATGAAAGTGAGCCTAAGCACCAGGAGATCAGCCTGGAGGCCTCCACAATGTTCTCACAGATCACCATGGGATTCAAAAGTGAGAGTGTGGTGACTTAAAGAATTTGTGAACTTAAAGGATGGGCAGAGGAGGGCACAGGGCAATTTGGTATAGCCAGTGCTTGGACTGGGGGATGCAAGAGAGGAAAGAGTCTGGAATGACTCCTATATGCCTAGCTCGGGTGCCTACTTTGATAATGGTGCTATTTCACTGGAGAGGAACAGGAAGAACCAGTTAATATGTTCAGCTTTGCATTTGTGGTATCTAAGAGACATAGAAGACAGGTTGAAATGAGAGTCTGGAGCTCCAGAAAAGCTGAGCTGCAGCAAAAGAGGTCTGCTGAGGATGAGTTCACTCAGAAACCTGGTGGTGTGGGAGGGAGGCCTGAGAGGCGTGGGCAGCAGAAGCCTTGCTGCAGGTGTCACCACCACTGCATGGCCTGTGAAGGGTGTGCACCTCTTGACCTGCCAGAAACCTTTTTTTTTTTTTTTTTTGGCACCAGGGATTGAACTCAGGGGCACTCAACCACTGAGCCATACCCCCAGCCCAATTTTGTGTTTTATGTAGAGACAGGGTCTCACTGAGTTCCTTAGCGCCTCACAGTTGCTGAGGCTGGCTTTGAACTCGCGATCCTCCTCAGCCTCCCAAAGTGCTGGAATTACAGGCATGCGCCACTGTGCCTGGCTTAGAAACCTATTTTTATCCGGAGACATGTTTTTGGCACTTGGTTATATTTGGTCCTATTTTGCCTTTCTACTGTTTCATATATGTATGTCCTGTTGTCCTACAACATTTACCATCCATTTGAAGATTTGGTTTGAGCAGGTTTCAAACATAAGGAATAGAGCATTTTTGCACTACCGATGCCCTTTCTTAAAGTAGGATGTGCAGCCACCTGCAGTCAGGTTGTGTTTGAGTACTATAACAAGCAGAGGACAGAAATGTGTGTGCACCATTTGCCTTACTGTCTGTGCTTCTGTCCTTGCCAAGAGAAGTACTGCCCCATCCAGCCAGGCCCCAGAGTAAGAACAACCCTGCATCACAGCTGCCAGGTGACCCACAGATATGAAAGTGAGACATAAATGCTTACTGTCTACTAAATGTCACTGAGATGTTGTGCTTATCATGTAGCATGTGTCCCTTTTCTATTGAAATACAATTTATATACGATGAAATGTTCAGATCCTAAACTCTCGGTTTTGACAAATGTATACACTTGTACCCAACACCCTAGCAAGACACAGAACTGCCATAATCCCATAAAGTTATCTTTTAAGTCAGTACCCACCTCAGCCCCAGAAGCAAACACTGGCTTCTATCATGATGACTTAGATTCTGTACAGCATGTTTTGAAGTGACAGTTTACCAGGGATTGACCAAACCCAACCCACTGCCTGTTTTTGTATGAACTATAAACTAAGAATGGTTTTCATATTTCCAAATGGTTGAGAAAAAAATCAAAAAAGCAGAATATTTTCTAACATGTGAAAATACACAAAATTCAAATATTAGTGCCTATGATAATGTTTTATTGGCACACGGTTTATCCCCATTTGTTTCCATATCCTCTAAGGCTGCTTTTGCACTATAGCTACAGAGACCATATGTCCACGAAGCCCAAAGTATTTCCTACCTTGCCCAGTCATCATTCATCAAAACCATTCATGCTCATGAAAAGTTGAGATCCTACCAAATACATAGTGTGGAAAGTGAGAGCCTCTCATATGCCCAACTTGCAGGGAGAACGTGCCAATTTTCTACAGAAAACTAAAGTTACATTATAAACCATACTTAAACTGTCATTGTCCTGAATCATTTTCATGAGGGTCAGTATCAGCAAGATCAGCCATTATTAAAACAGGAATAGTGAAACAATACATAGGAACAGGCCATGACTGGACACTGAGGAAAGGGCTGGACATGCCAACATCTCATCTGTGAAGTATAAGCAGAGACATTTGGACCTCCAGTAATCATGGCATCAAATGTCCAATTCAAGCCAAACTCAACTCAAAGGTCCAAGGGGCAAATCAGGCATCCGAGAAAGGAAGCAGAGTTCCTTCTAGGTGAAGGGCAGGAACTGGAGGTGTCACTACATTGTGCTATCTCAGGTTTGCCACAATGTGAGGTGTGGACGGCCCTGCCATATGAATGGCTTGGGTCTTGTCCTCGAAGGCAAAGTACGTTCCTTCTTGGCCAACCAAGTGCAACGCAGTCCCTCTGCTGGGACCACTGGTAGCATTTAGAAAGCCTATTTCTTCAAGTTTTGTCCAGACACCACAGCATCCTTCAGTGGAAACACTTTACTTTTTCACAAACAACATATCCTCTGATTGAGAACCATTTCAAAGCTTTAGAAGGAGTGAAGGACCATGTATCTCTGTACATCTACAAGGCTTTGTCATGTTAACTGGCAAACATAATTAGCTCAGAGCTGAATTTCTTGGGCTAGCCATGGAAAAGCAGAGTTTCATTTTCTCTCCATGCCATCCAACTCCATCCCATCCACCCATATATGGGTGTCAAATTATTGGCCAGCTGGGAATGTCCACATGTCTCAGGGGTTGTTTTTGGTTTGCTTGTGTACATAGGTGGGTGTTTAAGGATCTCAAAAAAAGCTTTAGATCCTTTCTGCAAAATAATAATAGTAATAGTAATAATAATAATACACATGCACACACATCCCACAAATTAATTCCTAGTGCATGGCTAGGAATTCCAAGTTAAGAAATCTTACTATGGTGTGAGTGTGCCTTGAAGGACTGCTGTGGAGATACTCCATAATGGCTGTGAGTACCCAGCAGCTCATTTTTCTTGTTCCTAGGTTCACTGGTGTGCTTGTAGTAGGATGACCAGTGCATCTAGCCCTCCATAGAATATGCACTAGATTGCAAATAATTTTTTTTTTCAGTATGACATGAATGAATGAGCTTTTAAATTATAACTTAGCTTGTCTTTGGAGAAAGAATTCAAGTGTTTAAGAGTAAATTAATAAATTGGTATTCCAATATTGTGTGCATGCATGTGTGTGCATGTGCCCCTGAGAGATGAATCTTGCATTTCCTCTGGGTCTGCCATTTCCTGGTTTACCAGATGGCAGTAAATTCACTCAGGTCTAAGAGCCAGCCTGTGGGTCTGTAGGCAGCCCATCCCAGGGGAGCTCACTGAACCTCCCATGTATAACTGCACACCTCCAGAGGCACCATCGTGTTGAAGACACTCGCCCACACTGAAGCCTTTTCAGCAGCTCTCAAAAGTTCCAATTCCTTCTTATCATGAAGAACTAATCTGCTGCTTATCGTTAAGCCGCTTTAAACTACATCCCACTGTGAGGCCTAAAGGGGATTACCAGCTGTCATGTAACTTTTATCTTTCCACCTACCCAAAAGCAGACAGGAAGGCTCAAAATGTGACAGAAAAAAGAACCAAGAGTAAAGGAATTCCCAAAGGGGGAATCTGTGTCTCTGAAACACTGAAAGCATCCTACCCAAAATGTAAAACATGAATCTGGGGTTTTCCTGAAGTTCCCCATCTTTTCTTGGCTGAAAACACGACATCAATAAATAAGTATCTGCCAACTTCCAGCTCTAACCAGCAAAGAAAATCAAATCACAAAAGACAAGCAAGCGTGGACTTTCATGTAGGTAAACACACACAAACACACTTGAGGAGAAAGAAAAGGACAGGACACCACCCTTCCTGAATTTTCTGAGATAAACTTATAATTGTTTCTGAGAGTATTTCTAGACAACACAGGAATTCCTGAGAGTTCAACTAAGGAAAGACAACATTTTCATTCCAGAGGATCTTCAGACACTGGCTCTTTCTATGTGCATGTGCACACAGAGACTAACAAATAATTCTGCTGTCCTATGGCAACAAAGCCACTCAGCTGACCAGACTCTGGTTTATTTTCCCAGGTCTGATTTCTTTTCCAGTGACCTTTGAGACCCACAGAATGATCAGCAGAGTAAGACAAAAGACCTTTTCATCCAGAGCCAAGTGGCCCCAATCACCCCAAATCGCTTTTAAAAATGTGCATTGTTTTAAATTTTTCCCAGTTTCTTAAGGAACTTAATTCAAATACTTAAATGGTCTAAATAGGGACACTTTAGAGCATAAGACAGTGCTACAGGTAAGACCAGGACAATAGCCATAAAACCAGGGCTGTTTATATCTACAGACCAGACTATAGGATCCCTTTGACTTAGGCTTGTGACCCCTCTCCTCTAGCCACACTAACTTCTATCATTCTTAGAAAAGGGCAAGCCTTCTCTACCCTCCTGACCCTTGGCATGTGCTTTCCTCCACCTGTTCCATGGGTTCACAGCTTTCCCCTGCTCCCTCCTATTCATCCCTGCTTCAGGTCTTAGGCTGGGTGTAGCTTGAGTAGGGAGGTCTCCTCTGACCCAAGAACAGGGTAGCTCCTTCTTACAGGCTCTCAGAGCATATAGAAGGGCCCTCATCACATCTATAATCACTTATTTTTTAAAAAAATATTTTTTAGTTATACATGAACACAGTGACTTTATTTTTGTTGTACTTATTTTTATGTGGTGCTGAGGATCAAACCCAGTGCCTCACACATGTGAGGCAGGCGCTCTGCCACTGAGCCACAACCTCAGCCCCTATAATCACTTATTTAGGGGCTGCTGCTGCTGCTGGCTAGAGACATACAATATCCCATCTCAGTGAATAAACCACAGTCTTGGTTTTCTCACTGCAAAATCTTCAGTCTCTTGTGCTGTGAGTGACACAAGGAGGCACTGGATTCTGCAAGCTCAGGCACCCACTCTGAGGTGCTCCCCACACTGCTGTAAGTGAAGAGCTATCCTGAGTGTTCCTCTGGTCACTGGTGGCCTCTGACCTGGCCCGGGTCACACTGGACCTTAGCCCACTTGGTGTGCTCAAAGTGAAAAGCAAAGGCTGTTAATTCATTCAACTAGGTATGGTAGTGCAGATGAGGAAGATGCCCAAAAGAGAAACACAGGGCCACAACCCCTCATCTGAAACTTGGGGCTCACATGTGTTTAAGAATTCAGAAATTTTCATTGGAACATGATAATATTATGTAATACTGCCACTGGGGCTGGGGCAACACCCTGTAATCAGCCACACAGATATTTCTTCAGCAAAATACGTGAATATTCACACTGAGTGGCTAAATAAAGCATCAAAATCCCCTCACATCCTTTCAGGTTAGGCTCTGTAAGTCATTTAGTTCAGACCAGGTCAGAATTTTTGCCAAAGTTAAGAAGAATCTGTTTTCAAAGAGCTTTTGGATTTAGAACTGTGGAAAAGAAACTTTTAATGTCTAACAGGTGGCATTTCATTAATACTGATGTTTCAGGCACTATTCCAAGTTTGTATATAGAATATAGTACATGTCCTGTATATACTACCCAAACAATCACATAGAGCCTAAATATCCAAATACAGTCTGACATAATCTAGTGGATAGCCTATGCTTTCTAATTGTTCTCTTCAAATAAAACATTAACTAGCACATGGGAACTAGTAGGACAGTTGGGACTGCCTCTGCTGCTGATATTTAGAGATTATTGTTGGGAGTCATCTGGTAATTAAATTATTCAGCCAACATCACTGTGTACCTACTATGAGCCAGGCACTCTGCTAAGCAAATGGTAAACAAGACAGGCATGGTTCACAGTGGAAAGTAAAATAACAACAGTGTGAGTGCTATGATCCAGGGAATATAAGGGTAACAGAAAACAGAGCAGTAGGTTTAAATCAATTAGTAACTGGAACCGAAGTGGAACAAAAATTAATTATACTATTTATAAGCTGTGCAAGTTTAATTCCAACAAATTCATATCTTAAAACTGAGCAATTATAAATAACTACTGATATAAGTACTAAAGATGTAACAAAGTCTCCATATGCACACTGAGGCCTTCTAACCTTCATATGTTGCTCATGGGCCATCCAGACTATTATGGTTAACAGAAGAGTAACAGGATTTACATACATATTATGAATGTTTGATTAAATTGCTTGATAGTGGGGAAACAAATACAATATCAGAGTGTTGTTTTCAGAAAACAGTCCAACTAGTATCTTTTCCCCCTTTAAAGCCAAAATTATCCAATTAAAACTTCATTCTGTAGAAAGCACTTTGCAAAAACATTAGTCAAATAAACAGGATGAGTTTTCAATTGAGACACATCTGATATAAATATGACAGGCCTTGTTAGCTGTGGGCACACTAATGTATACTCCTTCCCTCCCCAATTTGACTCAGGACATTAATATGACCTGCTAAATTTTTTCCCATACTCCCTTGAAGTAACAGATAGCCATGTATCATGGTTCTGGTGAAAGAGCCTAAGTAAAGTGTGATTATAGTTTCCTAATAAAAGAAGAAAGAGGTAGTAAGAGGAGCTCTTTCCACATCCTTCTTCTCCCCTTCATGTGGACTTGAGGATGGGACCATGTTGTCACCATGACAATGACAGCCAGCATTTCAAGTGGCTCTGAAGAGGAACTGAACTAGCCTTCTTCTTGACTGGGTATCATGTGAGCAAATATACCCTGACTTGTTTAAACCACGATTCTTTGATTTTTGTTATTTGCAACCAAACGCTTCTAATAGAGTGCACAAGACAAAAAGTTGTACTTAAAAGTTTGAACCTTGGGCAACTGTAGTTATAGAGACTGAGAATTCTTTGCAATTAGTGACTCAGAGCAACCAGTCTTTCATGGAACAGCATGGAATACCAACCATCATGGACACTAAATCAGAACTGTGGCAGAGGCTGCTGGTTGTGTCTTCAGTCTATGTTCCCCTTATTCTTTCTCACAAATAGCATCCTAAATTTGTTCCTATGTGGCACTCACATGTGCTTTCCCAGCCCCAGAACAAGCCACATTTCAGTCACCTGAGCAAACTCTACCAGAAGATGTTATAGTTACTCAGTCCAGGGACTGTGTTCTGACCACTATGCTGTCAGTTAAGCTACTTCCAGCCCCACCAGAGGTGCAAGAGATTTCCATGCAGAACACAGCTCTGATGTGTGACTGACCTCAGGGCATGTTAGGCTACATGGTCAGCACCTTCTGGCCTTTTTTGGGTTTTAGTAGAAGTGGGTTTACAGGTGCTTGGTATATTTAATACAGGATCATTACTTTTCCTGGACTCAATTGTAGTTTTTTAAAGACACACAATAAAAACACATAGACTTCCCCTGAACTTTTAACAATCTCTCCACGCCCACCATCTTTCCAGGGGGTAGGGTGGTAATGGGTGTTGAACCCAGGGCTTTGCACATGCTAAGCACATGCTCTACTGCTGAGCTATACCTCCAGCCTGCCTTTCCCTTTCTGTGACTAGAAAAGTGCTCTATGCTTTTTCAGTCTTGTTAAGGCTTCATTTGTAAACAAGACCATCATTTTGAACATTACACACTGAAGGATGACGATTATTCCAGTAGCAAAGAGGACCAACTGAAGGATTTTATTTATTTATTTTTTTTGGTTGAAATTGTGCTGAATTTAATTTTTTTCTCAAAAGTTGCATTTTAATACATGTTATCAAACATAACAGAAAAAAACAAATTTTCAGAAGCTGTACACACTATTCACTGAAAACATTTGTTGAGGCAAATAGAAAAATATTGTTACAATCATAATTTTTCTAACTTTGCACAAAATTATAAGCAGATTACATTCTTCATATTAAACATCTTTATATGCACTT
>PVHX01008622.1:0-25824 GCA_004024805.1 Geosciurus inauris
TGTTTTGCTTTTGTTTTTTCCTCATGTAACATTGGTGAAGGATCCAGGAATATGACACAAAGGTGGAATAAACATTAATTTTGTGCATTCTTTGGTAATTTTTTTGTTTTTTGTAACTACAAAACTTTGCTACAAATTTATGCATTTCATTCAAATCAGTGATCTATGTTTGTGTGATTTCCTAAACATAATTGTGGATTATAAAAAAATGTAACATCATAATTACATTCCTAACTAGAATTAGTATATCTGTTTTTGTATCTTTATGCTGTATTTTAACACTTTGTATTACTTAGGTTATTTTGCTTTGGTTAAAAATGGCTCAAGTAGAAAAGCGGTCCCATTCATATTAAGACAGTGTACAAAACTGTAAATAAAATGTGTACAGTGAATTGTCTTTTAGACAACTAGATTTGTCCTTTTATTTCTCCCATTTCTATAGAAGGAATTTGTACTTCTTATTGCAAGGCAGTCTCTATTGTGTCTTCTCTTGTAGTGTCTTCCACTTGAACAGCATAAGTTTGGAGCACTAGTTTGATTATGTTTATTACAATTTTTAATAAATTGAATAGGTAGTATCATATATATGGAATTAAACTGATGTGGCTATCTTTGTTTTTTTATAAAGTAAGGCCCAGTTCTTTAGTCTTAAGTAAATAATGTAATTTCAATATGTAAAAATTCATGAGAATTGGGATTTTGGTGCATCACCATTTGATTGATAGGAACAGTGGTTGTAAATCTTGGTTGTAAGTTGAGATGTTCTTATAAGTGTCAGAACGATAGCATAGGGAAAGTACAAGTCGGGTATATGCATTAGTGTTCTTATCTCAATAGAACAGTATAAATAAGTATTAAGATATTTATATTGGTCAATTGTAGTATGGTTTTTCTGTAAACTTGAAAACTTCATCTATTCTTTGTAGGTATCATTTGAAAGCAAACTTGAAAATATTTTGTCTCTGATACATAATTGTATAGTTCAGATCCTGTGAAATGAAGTGTGGCTATCATAGAACAAAGGGTAAGGTGAACTGTAGGTAGCAGAATCGAAATTATTAGTTGATAGGAGATTTTGTCTTTAAGTGGTGATTATGAATGGATCGATTTCAAACTGATAAACTTGACAAAGATCCTTATAAAATAAAAATGAAATTAATAGCATTGGTTTCATTGTAGAATTTTAAAACAGGTTTTAAAGGGTACTACTGATTGCCATTTGACTACTCTAAATGCCACAAACACTCCTTGTTCCATATTATAGAAATATTGAATGTTGTGTGTTTAATCTCCACATTCTGTTCCTAATGTCTGCTGTTTAAGCTTGGGTGATTGGTTTAGCTGACATGTGGTCTGTGTTGATACGTGTAGTTGTGAGCATTTCAAGAACTTTCTTAAAAGTGACTTTCTTAAAAGTGATGGTGATGTGTTGGCAGTGAGTGGGATTGGAGTGGTGCATCTATTAGAAGTTAATGCTCTCATTTCCTTAATCCTAAAATGCAATCCAATTTTAAGAAGTATAACTTTTAGCCACAGAGGAAGAATAATACATTAAATTACACACTTCTAAGTGTTTTAAAAAAATTGTAGCATTTGATTATTTTAACTATTTTAGAATCACAATTTTATTTTAAATCTTTTCCCCAGGAACAGGGAGGGATGATAAATTATTGTGAATCACTTTGGGCAATTGCCACTTGAATATTACAGTGACCTGCAGCTTTTCGTAACTTTACTACATTATCTTCAACAGACGGTTATAAATAGATATATTTCACCCAAATAAACAAAGGCTGAATGTTCTCTCTAATAAGTGGATGCTGATCCATAATGTGGAGGGAAGAATGGAGGAACTTTGGGCAAAGGGGAAGGAGGGGAGAGGAGGGGGTATGGGGGCAGGAAACATGGAAGAAAAACCAAAAAGTATATGTCAATAAAAATCTTCATTTAGTATAAAAAATTTAAAAAGTAAATATATTTCATAATAGAAAATGGATATAATCTTTTAACAGATAAATAGTAGTTCATTGTGGGATGTGACATTTTATTTAATGGACTTAATCTTAATTGTACCAATTCTATAAAAAGATTTGGTGCATAATAGGGAACAATTAAATAATTACAACACATGTGTGCTCCAGTCACTTTATATGCACATTAACCTGCACAGTAATTCCTGTATAATGTAGGTAGTGGTAGTTCCCCATTTTATAAATGAAGAAACGGAAGCAATGAGATTTATGTATCTTTATACCTTTTGTCAGGTGCAAAGTGTGCACTTGAATCCTGGAAAGTAGATTCTAAAGACCCTAAATCACATTGTATTTCTCAGTAGTGTAGGCTTAATAGATTATAGATTACATCTGATTGTAGTGACTTCATAGGCCATTAACATTTTTCTACTTCCTTTAATAATGAAACTAATCGATGGAAAATTTTTCTAGACTCAATTCTGTTACCAACCAACTAGTCAGAATTTTGAGAACATAGAGACAAATGTAAAGGTCTTTAGAGGGGTATATCTTAGGTGACTTTTCATATAGTTTTGTGTATCTTTATTCTAAGTTATCTTCTAAAATAAATGGCAAAAATAAAGAACAGTGTTAGAATTGATTGCTGATATTTTTAAATGCTGAAGTTGCATTCAAAAGGAAAACATTTAGTGAGGCATTGTGATAATGCAGTGTTTGCATTTTAAAATTAAAATAAGTTAATGACAAAGCTCCATGCTATTGTTAGCTAGCTCCTTTTATTTGTTTCTTGCAGACTGTTCAGTATGAGTAGTGAAGGAAAAAAAAACAAACCAATTTATTCATTTGACCTCAGACCCTCCACACAAGATTCAAGATTTTAGGCCAGACTGACATTGAAAAACAAAACTTACTGCTATTCACCATTTCTCTGGGGACTACTACAGCAATTTTGGGTATCTAGAAACTTTAAACATTAAATATGTAATCATGCTGGGCATCTTGGTTCATACCTATGGGAGCTGAGGCAGAACCATCACAAGTTGAAGGACAGTCTGGGCAACTTAACCAGACCCTGTCTCAAAATAAAAAGGGCTGAAGATGTAGCTCAGTGGTAGGCCACCATGCCTAGCATGCTGGAGGCCCTACTGTGGGGATAGGGAAGGTGTGTGTATGTGGGGGGTATGTGCTTATTTTTCTAGTAATTTAAAAACATTTACAAAAATGTGTTTGACTGCAGAGGTTAAGACTGATCCTTTGTCACAAAGGATTTGAGAATTACTACTACTCGTTTGCTTTCCCAAGTAGCCCAGGCCAGCTCATTTGCCTTTCCTTCTCTGAAACAAGTAGGTCTGTTATATCTGTGCTGCTCTTTGCTTTTAATTGTTAACGGACTTTTCAAAATTTTGAGACTCTTCAGTAGCATCTTAATTCTGTTGTATGTTGCTCATTGTGAATTCCAAAGTACACATTATACAGCCTTCCTGTCAGTTTGAGACTTCTGTTTTCTTATGATTACTTTTTCCACTGCTGGAAGCACAGAATGAAATTATAGGAATATGGTAACATGAAATTCAGAGGAACCAGTTTCTCACATTAATTTCCCCCTTTATTTCTTCAGACCTTGTAATTCCTCATAGTTTGGCACACAAGTTATTTTCCTGTCCTCTTTCTGACAAAAAGAAAAAAAATTTTTCCATATATATGTGTATATTACTTACACGTGTTTATATGAGAGAGAGCACTTTACTCTGTTCTTATTTTAAAATATATTTATTTTAGTCGTCAATGGACCTTTTTTAAAAAATGTATTTATATGTGGTGCTGAGAATCAAACCCAGTGGCATGCTAGGCAAGTGCTCTACCACAGAGCCACACCCCAGCGCCTTTACTGTGTTCTTGATGCCGAGCATATAAGTAGAACAAAATGACTGGGTCCCTGCTCTAAAGAAATTTTAAAAGCAGATTCAAAATGAGTGTTTCCATAAAGCTCTACAAATAGCTTTTGTTCTTGAAATAGAACTAGAATTTATATTCCTGGGGATTATGTAATCTAGAGGAAAATATAAAATGAAGCTGGTTGTGCTGGAAGACTTTCTCAGCTCTAACACTGAATCTAAATGGATCACTACAGGATTCCAGTAAACCTGCATGTGCAAATTACAGCTTTTGCAAGACCTAGTTTCTACTTTCCATGACTAAACCATATGATTGTCCAAGTACAGTTTTGTTTTTTTTAATTATATGATGGCAATTTAAAATTCTACCATTTGTTTAATTTATTTGAGCATATTGTTGTATTTTCCGTGTAATTTTCTCTGCATTAGTGTGGTTTTAGAGGTAGCAGTCCTTTATCCAGCCACCTTCCCAAAAATACTGACCCATGATTTTTTTCTTTAATGTTTGATCAAACGTAACACATGCCTATTTTATTTTTCTTCCCTACAGAAGGGTAGAAGGTGAAACAATCCTGTCTCCTCTCCTTTTTCAAGGTACCACTCAAATTTCTTATAAATGTCTAGAGATTTTCTGTGCATATCAGGTGTGTGTATGTGCACACATGTATAGATTTTTTAGACACAAAAGTCATTTTACTAGCATTGTTTTGTCATTTAATGATTTTTACATTTTTGTTATAGTACATGCAGAATGCATTGTTTTTATTGTTCACATGTTCCATTATATGGATGTATATTTTATGGATGGACTGACTCCTTTCTTTTCTTCCTCCCTTTGTTTTTCCCTCCCTCCCTCCCTTCGTTTTGGCATTTTCGCCTTCACAGACCCTCATTGTTAAGTTGTAATCCTATGCTTGTACACAAAGCGTAATGAAGACAATTTGTTTTTCTTTAGCAGTACTAAGTGGCACTTATTTTCTACCCATTTGACACCCAGACCATTCTAGTCCACATACACAGACTATGTTCTGTTAGTCATTGTGTTCTACAAAGCAGCTTTGTAAGTTTTGCAGTTTTGTTCCTTGTTTCTTCTAATGAGCCAACATGGTTATAAATATAAGTAAGATAGTTCATTTTAAACTTTATACTGAATTTAAACTTCACAATTTACTAAATGAGAGCATTTCCTAAACATACTTTTATTGTCATGAGCAGTTTCCCTTGCCATTTAATTTGTTTTTAGAGACATTGTTTTTCTATTTTATTTTTTGTCTTTATTCCCCCTCCCCTTTTTTTTTGTAGTGCTGGGGATTGAACCCAGGGCTTTGTGCATGCAAGGCAAGCACTCTACTAACTGAGCTATATCCCCATCCCTGTCTTTACCCTTTGACTCAGTTTTGAGTGGTTTGTGCATGATCTCTGACATTGTGTTTTGGTGTGTAGGATATTCCATATTAAATGTGAGTCATGAAATTTGTCTCAGCTTTGCATTATCCCTTTATGACAAAGTGTTAAGCATATTATGTACACCTTGGGGGCTATTCGTGTTTTAGCACTGCCTTTTAGATAATAACCGTGGCTAAATATGTGTCCTGCACTTTACTCAAGAGTTTTGTAATGCAGCCAAAATGATATTTAAGGGTTACATCAAGTTATTTTTTTTTCTTTCAGAAAACAACTAATTCTTTACCTCCTTTTCATGCTTTATAAAGTGTTGCTTTTATAAGTGTTCTATATTCACATGTTCATATTTCCAATCTACTGTCGTTGGGTTATTTATCCTGACACTTTGCTTGTGCCAGTGATTTCCAAATATCTTTCCTTAACTATCAACTTTGTCCTGTTCATAGGTCTGATTCTCCTTACCTACCATATCTATCTTTTTTTTTTTTTAAAATATTTTTTTAGTTGTAGATGGACACAATATCTTTACTTATTTTTATGTGGTGCTGAGGATCGAACCCAGTGCCTCACGCATGTGAGGCAAGCACTCTACCACTGAGCCACAATCCCAGCCCCTACCATATCTATCTTTCAAGGGTCTACGAATTACACTCAATGCCCACATCTGTTTCATAAATAAAGTTTTATTTAAATATGGCTTCATTCATTTATGTGTGTCTATAGGTATTCTTGTGCCACAGTGACAGAGTTGGCTAATTATGGCAGACTGGCCACAAAGCCCAAGATAATTTCTTGCTCCTTATAGAAAAAAATGTTTGTTGATATTTACTGTAAATATTTTGTAGTGATTGTGTTGTTGGCAAAACACAAATATCCAGGACTGGGTGTAACAGTGGGAAGCCCTGGGTTCCATCATGTCCTTTATCTTTTCATTTTCTTTTTACTTCCAGTGAATCTGTAATCCCATTCCCACCAAAAATGGCTTTATCAAATGAGTCTGACTTACATCTTTACCTACTTGATCTTATCTTCTGCTGAGACAATGTCTCTGTGTCCACTTGTTTCTCAAAAATTTCTAATTGTGCCTAACTGGATTCTCATCCTGATATTCCAGCTATCTTCCTACTTATTCCCTATTCCCTAAATGTGCTCATTGTTTATGAGCCCATGCTTGTTAGTTGTTCTTATTCTGCTCTTAGACAAGAGTTTTCTCAAAGTGGGAAATATTGTAGCTTTTGTACTTAGTATCATAGTTAATAGTTGGTGTTTTTAATGATAAGAATGACTTCAGGTGGTTTCTGAATCTTCTAGCAAAGGTGTATTTACCTTGTAGTCCTGTCTTACTAATATATTTTCTTTATTACCTAGAGCAGCATGTGGTATGCATTTATTTCTTCCCTTATTGCAGGAAGTGTGGGGATGTGGAAATGAAGGAGCTGGGGAGAATAAAAAAAAAGTTAAGGTTAGCAAGCAAAATGCATTCCATGAAGCCTGTTTTGGTGAAGCAGTTCACTCAAAGATGCTAATTGTAATGCTCAGACAACTACCATTTGTAGGACACAGTTTTTGCCTTAAGTAAGCTTGGCTATGCCAAAGGAAGACAGATCCAGTAGAAAGTTCTCAGTAAGATTTTTAAAAAAACAAGAAAAGAAAAAAAAAATAACAAAAACTCCACTTGCTCCACAAAGTTGTACACATGCTTTGGAGGCAGGCTAGCCAAAGTTCAAATTCTGGTTCTGACATCTATTAGCTGTTTAAACTTGATTAAGGTAGTTGAGCTCTGCCGGTTTTCTCATCTGAAACAAGGAGTGACACCTGTGTCAGAGGGCAGTTGTGAGGCTTAAATGAGTTCTGTATGTAGAGAGCATGGCTCAGTGGTTATTTAATGGGTGTTCGCCTTCCATAAATCTCCATAAAATAACACCTATAGTGTAAGCAATGTAGTGAGTAACATCTAACTTGCATAAGATTGTTTTAAAAATTGTCAATGTTGGCAGAAATGATACAAATTGCAATTCCATAAATCTAATAGGGTGGAGAATCAAACACATTTTGAAGTCCAAGTTTATAATCCAATCTGATTTATACAGTCTTTTTGGGGTGTATGGTTCTTAATATGAGAGTTTTTGGTGAAATAAAGCTTATGTTATTCCCTCAAGGGTGGCTATACTATGATTGATGATTGATAGTGATAGACATATATCAAATGTTTTATTTTACAAGTTCTGTAAATCTGAAGCCACTTCATGGATTGATTTCTTAGACTGAGGAGCCTTGTATTTTCAAATTAAGGTTTCCTGATCTACAAATATGGCAGTGGGTGCATAAATCTTTAAAACTGGTTGTTAAATCTCAGATCCAGGGCTGCGGTTATGGCTCAGTGGTAGAATGCTCATCTAGCACATGTGAGGCACTGGGTTCGATCCTTAGCACCACATAAAAATGAAGATATTCTGTCCACTTAAAACTAAATATTTTTTAAAAAATCTCAGATCCACCCAATATGTTTTTTACAAACATCATATAGCACATGCTGGTATTCTGAAGTGAAATTCAGGAGTAATAAGTTATATATTTACCTACTTTTTATTTTATTTTATTTTTATATTTTTATTAGTTGTTGATGGATCTTTGTTTTTTTTATTCATTTATTTATATGTGGTGCTGAGAATCGAACCCAGGGCCTCACGCATGCAAGGCAAGCGCTCTGCCGCTGAGCCACAACCCCAGCCCCCCTACTTTTTTTTTTTTTAAAGAAAATAATCCCTAACTGGAGAATAGAGATAATAATAATAGAGGGAAATAACAGAGAAGTGGTTTTTAATAAAATAGTTTAAACATAACTACATAATAGACAATCGGACTTACACATTTTAGTGTCACTGTGATAACTCTTTTTTTTTTTTTTTTTTTGGTACTGGGGATTGAACTCGACCACTGAGCCACATCCCCAGCCCTATTTTGTGTTTTATGTAGAGACAGAGTCTCACTGACAGGGCCTCACTGAGTTGCTTAGCACCTCGCCGTTGCTGAGGCTGGCTTTGAACTCGCGATTCTCCTCAGCCTCCCTAAGTGCTGGGATTACAGGCTTGAGCCACTGCACCTGGCTTGTGATAACTCTTAAAAGCAGGCTATTAAATACTCTAGGAAAAAAAAATCTTTACTCAATTTACATGTGATATTCCTGGAAAATTCAGAGTACACTTACAAAAATACTTGGTGTTAGATAATGGAATGAGACTCAAGTTTTCAGTGTTAATAAATAAATTCTTAAAAAATACACAAATTTCAGGCAAGATATTTGCATGTCATTTGGGACACCAGCTTTTCAGCTGTAGGTTTGTTTTGTGTATAATCCATCCCCAATAATGCCAGAAACACCAGCAATTATTTCAAAGTATTCCATAAATTTCCATTGGTACAGTAGAATTCAGTGGTGATATGCCCTTTGAGAACTAGTCCTTTTGATCAATACCCCTAGTGCACATGAGTCAGCTGGCTATTCTGACTCATGCTTAGAGTCAGGCTTGTGATTCTGTGTTTCTCTGAAGCCCCTACGTGACTCAGATGATGATCCTTGTGATCTAGCTACACATTGTGGGACGTAATAAAGCATGCGTCTCTACAGTGGCTTCCTTTCACATTTGGCTCTTTAAATGTAATGAAGTTCACCAGTTCTTCATTCATACCAGCCATATTTACTCAGTGTATGTGTTAGTGGTTATTATTGTAGAGAATGCCAATAAAGGATATTTCTACCATTTCTAAGTTATTGGATGGCTGTATTGCGTGCTGTTTCTCAAGTAAGTTTTAATGTTTTGAATCGCAGTGGATTTTACTTTTGGAGAAATATCTAAAGAGTAATCATGCCTAACAGCAGAACTTAGAACAACACTGCCATTTTTTTTTTAGTTGATAATGAAATGGACCTGAATGAAATGCCACTAACTCTATACATAGGTGAGTCTAGATTCTACCAAAAAGCACAAAGCCCCTTTTCTTATTGCAACCTACAATCAAATACATTTTATTTTGTGGGTCAGTTTATATATATACGTACCAAAACAAAAGTTTCATTAATCTATACTCAGTGTTACCATATACAATGTGTTCTGAGGTTTTCTATCCCTGCCTCTTCCTTGCTTCTTTTCTTCCATTTCAGTCATCTTCATCTAGTCAGTCACGATCTGCAGTTTGAAAAAAATGCCATGGTAACAAGGACCTATGAAAATTATAAAGAAGTTTTTATAATAGTTGGTCACCTTGGTAATAAACATTTCTTTCTAAAGCCTCTATTGTTTCATTGTACTTGGTTAATTTAACTTCTAGTTGTACTCTAGCATAAATATAAAATATATTCCTAGATAACTAAATAAATTATCTTGCCACTTAGCACTGTTCTGCCAAAAGTGGTGATGCTGGTTTTAGATTGATTCCCTATGTTTTTTGGGGGTGGGGTGGGGGAGTCAGGTGTGGCAGAGAGGGCTCATGTGTGGTTTATTTAGTTGAGCTTTTTTTTAATGGTGGGGGAGGTGGGAGCAATAATTAGATTGCAAGATCAGTTGCCTGTTCACACAGTTCATGATAAACCTGTTATCTGTAATAACATGAGCACTTTGGTTTGTGTAGCAGGAGAGTTTATATCCACTTTAACCAAATGTACAATTTAGGTTTCAAATTTATAACAAAAAAGTAGAGGAAACATGCACATTCCTTTTTCATCCCACTCAAGTTCTGACCCACCAACAGTTGTTTCTCCTGTGAGTATCAAAGAGCAGATTCACTATTTAACCATTCAGCATTTATTGAGTGTAATGTGTTGAATAGATATTAGAAAACTATGGTTTTACCTTCATAATGATTTTAACCTGTAGGTCTATGTAATGGGTCAAAATATTTTGTTAATTGAGTGATTACTATTTACTAGCCACTCTAAAATGCTGGTTTAACAAATAACAAATCAGAATAGAAATCTCCTTAAGCTTTTGTTCTAGTGGCTTTGTAGATACACTCATTTCTCCCTTTATTTCTAAGAATTTTTGTCTTATCCAATTCAATGTAAAGTTATTTGGTGCTAAAAGATAATTTTTATTGTTAATTGTATGTTTTATCAGAAGTGTCTAATGTTTAATATTTCTCCATTGCAGTAGATAGCACTAATGTTACCTGCCCTGAACTCTGCCCCCGCCCCCAGAATTATTGCTGCTGCTTAATCTCTGGAGTCCTTGGCTTTAGTGTAAGTTAGACTCTTAAATGGATAGGTTTCACTTCAGACCAGTAAGTAGAGTTCTGTATATAAAACCTAGGGAAATAACTTTAACATTATGTTTTGATGCAGTTTGTTATAGAAAAATTAAAAGAATAATACATGGAATTCCTTGATACCTTTCATCTATACTGATTGAATGTTGGCATTTTACATTTATTCTTTCTAAATTTTTTTCCTGAACCATTCAAGAGTAAGCTGACATGATATTCCTTTAGCCCTAAATAAATCATTGTGTGTCCTAAAATCTTTATATTTCCTAAAAGCAAGAACATTTCCTTATATAAATAGTAAAAATCATAAAATTAGCATCAATGTGCTAGTATGATGTGTAGTCCTTATTCAGTAAAAATCAAAATCATAAAATTAGCATCAATGTGCTGGTATGATGTGTAGTCCTTATTCAGATTTTTACCATCTATCCCATAATTTTTACCATCTATCCCATAATTTCTTTGCTTGACAGCAAAGAAAAACCATGACAGCAAGTGAGAATTTTGTATGTTGCATTCACTTTTCATTTCCTTTTAGATTACTTTAATGTGAAACAGGTCCTCAGGTTTTGTTTTTGTTTTTGATTAGGTTTTGTTTTTGTTTTTGATTTTGTTTTGGTACCCAAGATTGAACCCAGAGGCACTTAACCACTGAGTTGCTTAGGGCCTCACTAAGTTGCTAAGACTTGATTTGAACTTGTGATCCTCCTGCCTCTTCCTCCTAAGCTTCTGGAATTATAGGCATGTACCACCATGCCCGGCTAGGTCCTCAGTTTTTTGTGTTTAATGACATCAACATTTTTGAACAGTATGTGCCAGTTAATTTATGTAATATTTCTCAGAGTTTGAATAAAATTTATTCACAGTTTAGTCGTGTTTTTCTTGGTGCATCAGATGTGGGAATATAATATCAGTTTGTTTCATTGATGTTAACTTTGACCACATGAAAGAGAGCTACAGTTTCTCCTTTATAAAGTAATTCCTCCTTTTTAAGTGCCTTGTAGCAGACCTTCAAGACTATGAAAATAACCTGTTCCTCTTCATACTTGACCTACAAAGTTTTAGTATCAATGATATTGCTTTAATCAATTATTATGAGTGCCAAATGGTGATTTCTCTACCTCCATCATCCTTGGTATATCTTTGGCTTCTTCCTATAAGCAGCTTTCTCTTGTTTATTTCAGTACAGACTCTTGGTTTCTGATTTATTCAACTGATGATAATCTTTTACTATCATTACTTTCTTTGGTGCTCAAATTGTCCTATATTTGGCCAGTGTGAGCCCTTTCAAGCTGCCACTGTCCTTTTGACATATGCAACATCATTGTTTGAGTAGAATTTATTTTGGGGTCCAAATGGATTTCCCAGGCTCATTTTGGCTCATCTTACGCTTTTCCTGCTCCAGCCCTGAAATCAACATTTCTTCATGGACCTCAGATGTCTTTCATGGAGCATGGTATTTAGTAACTAAAATCCTGACTTTTGGTGCACTCTACTATTCTATAAAGGTGTCATTGCTTGTATGTTTTCACAGCAGAACTAGAAGATAAAAAAATATATATGTACATACCCACACGCATCTCTCACTATAACCTTTTATACACATGCCTTAAATCCATGAGTTCACTGTGATATCTCTAATCCCAACCCAACATCCCATGGGTCTGTTCTCCCTTTCTATACATGTATTTCCATTCTCCATACAGTGAAAATACAGGACACCATCATCCCCAGCATATTGACTTATTCAATGTTATAATACACAGAAAATAATTGAAGAATTGTTAGGCTACTGCTAAGAGGAAGTCTTCTAAATAGAATTCAATACTGTATGGTTAGAACTCACTTTGTCTTTAGATTTAGGGCACATAGTTCAAGTACTGTGTTCATCCCTGCCATTGGTGTGGTTTGTTATTAATTTCATCTGTTACGGGTTTGTTTCTGTTTGTATTCCATTTTAGGGCCCATCCCCTCATCGTTTTTCTCCTTTCTTCTCATACTGCCTCTTTACCTCCCTTTTCTTCCCCTTTTCCCTCCTTCTCTACTTTGTCTTTTTCCCTTCCTTCTTTTCTTTCTTTTCCTCCCTTCTTCCCTTTCTTCTTCCTTGCATGTGTAATACATTAACATGGTTACAAAAATTAGAATCATTTACAAATACTTAGAAAATGATGTCCTTTCTTCTCCCCTAATTCCTTCTGTCCCCCTTTTAACTTGCCTCCTGTAGGTTACCAAACTCATAGTCTCTAGGTTTTCTTGCTTTTCTTTCTTTTTGCACAAAGTATGTATATTTTCATATTTCCTTGAGGATTGAACCCAGGGCCTCACGCATGTGAGGCAAGTGCTCTACCACTGACCTACAGTCCCAGCCCAGGTGAACTGCTTTGTTTGCTGCCACAAGTATCTGAAAAGGATCAACAATCATTGTAGGATTTATCAATGCACCATCAATGGTGCCCTCCATGGCCTTTTTTCTCAAGTCTCCAGCATTTTTTACATCTTTAAATAACAGAAGGGTCATCCTACTACCGCCACAATGGCCTCTTCTCAGCTTCTAGTCACCAAGCTTTCAAATGGTTTCCCTCTTGTCCTTCATCTTTTTCCCTAATTCTTTTCCTTTCCTCCCTCCCTCCAAGCCCATCTGCTTGAATCTCACCTTCATTCTTGCACATGCATTTTAGAATGCAAACATATTTTTGTTGGTGCTCTCTGACATCCACCATTGGGTTGTCGGTTCATCTTTTCAGCACAACCTCAGGTGCTTTTGGCAGTACAGACAGTCCCCGACCTACAATGGTTCAACTTGTGATTCTTGTATTTAACATGGGGTAAAAGTGATATTCCATAGAAACCATACATTGAACTTTGAATTTTGATCTTGTCCTGGACCAGGGATACACAGTAAGATACTCTGTTGTAACATGGGGCATTAGAGTGAGCCCAGCTCCCACTCAGCCACATGATCATGAGGTGAACAACTGATCATTTACAGTTGCTGTGTTGCCAGGGTCTTTGTTTTGTGGTTTTGAATCCTGTCTTGTCTACAAAACACCCATCTCTCTGTGTGTGTGAGATATTTAATGTGATTATTTTCAATTCATCATGAGTTTTGGGAGCAATTCCATTGTAACCTAAGGAGCATCTGTACTTACCTACCTATATTTTGAGGTCTAATTTATACTTTTCTGATATTTCATTGAAAAAGGACAGAGGGTTAAACCCTTGCTCTCCAATATTTTTGTCTGGTTTCCAGAAGGAGAAAGAGAAAAATGCTGAATTCTGCCCAGCTGTTTTACATCAGAAGTCCTTCTTTTAATTTTTATTTCATTGTGATTTTGGGAAGGGAGAGAAGTAAATTTGTACTGTCTACAATTTTTTTTTCAGCAGCTGGTAAGCTTTATATTTTTATTGGTTCTGATAAATTTTAAATTCAGTGATGTGTACTATTTTTCAATTGGAAGTCAGATTTGGGATTTTTAACGCTTTCTGAGATCATCTGTTTTTATTACAGAAGATTGATTAATTTGCCTTTATTGTTATAATGAATCCAGGGCCTGGCTCATAGTTAATTGTTTTTAGTGTTTTGCTTCAAACTTTCTGCTGTACTTTTGTCTTTCTTTTTTTTTTTTTTTTTTTTGACACCAGGGATTGAACTCAGGGGTACTCCACCACTGAGCCACATCCCCAGCCCTATTTTGTGTTTTATGTAGAGACAGGGTCTCACTGAGTTGCTTAGTGCCTCGCCATTGCTGAGGCTGGCTTTGAACTTGTTCCAGCCTCCCAAAGTGCTAGGATTATAAGTGTGAGCCACTGTGCCCAGCCCGGCTTGTGCTTTTGTCTTTCTAAAATAGTATTTTGCTTTTTATTCTTAGGATGGGTATTTTAAGTCTTCAAGAGCATTCTTTTACCCTGCCACAGACCTATACATATACCCTTAACCCAGCTTTTTACTTTTTTTTCCCTTGGTAGTGCTGGAGCTAGAACCCAGGTCCTTACACATGCTAGGCAAGCACTCTACCACTGAGCTGCATCCTCATCTCTAGCTTTTAGTTCTTAAATGCTGATTGTTACTTTTTTTTAGTGTTTTGTTTTAAACTTTCTGCTGTGCTTTTGTCTTTCTAAAATAGTATTTTGCTTTTTATTCTTAGGGTGGGCATTTTAAGTCTTCGAAAGCATTCTTTTACCTTTGTCTATGTCAACCATGACAAAGCATGTGATATTTTCATTTGGTCTCTTAAGAAAATACTTCTGCTTTTATACTCTGGCATTTTTTAAAATGCCACATTATTTTTAAAATTTTTCTTTACATCATCTGTTTCCTCATTGGCTAATAACTTTTGACAGTTTGTCCCATGTTTTATAATCATATATATAGCCTTTAACTTTATCTTCATTTTTGTCTTATTTGCTCCCTGGCCCTGGTTTCATATTTTTTAAAATAATGAGATCAACTTTATTATTTTAATTTGACTATATAAATGATACCTCCTCACTAAAGATCCCAATAATTTATAAAAGCATGAGGATTAAAATAAAAGTTATCTAGAATTTTCTTCTGCCTCCCTAATCCATGATAAAGTACTGTTAAAATTTTAATGGTCAAATTCCCATGCATTCAAAAAACCCACATGAACACAGGGTTAGTTAAGATATCTGGCTGCAGTTGACCCAAGTACTTGACTGAAGCAATGTCAACAATAGAAAATTTTTAAATATCTATAGCATGCAACATAAGTCTGGAGGCTGACAGTTCAATGATTTACAGTAATTTAGCAGAGTTAGGACTTTGGATTAGCTTCTCTTGATTTCCTTGGCTTTCCTCTCATAGTCACAAGATGGCTCTCACAACTCCAGCCATGACTTCCTCCGATAACTATGTTCAAAAACAAACTAGCTGGGTGTGGTGGTGCATGCCTGTAATCCCAGCAGTTTGGGAAGCTGAGTCAGGAGGATCATGAGTCTAAAGCCAGCTCAGAAACTTGGTGGGACCCTAAGCAACTCAGTGAGACCCTGTCTCTAAATAAAATACAAAAAAGGGCTGGGGATATGGCTCAGTGGTCAAGCACCTCCAGGTTCAATCCCTGGTCCCCTCTAAACCACACCCACCTTCCTCCCCCCTAAAAAAAAAAAAATCAAAGAAATGAACTGCTTCTTGTGTTTCTCTCTTCAGGGAGAAAAAACAATTTCCTAGGAGACTCTAACAAATTTTTACTTCTCATTGGTAAGATTACATGGTCATGCCTCAGCTGCAAGGGAGGCTGGAAAGTGCTTCTGGCATTTTGCTGCTTTGATATTGAGTGGTAGACTTTGAGAATAGGAAAATAATGCACACCCTCTATTGGACAGACAACCCACAGTGTCTTCCACACATGTATAACTGTATGTAATGGTGTTGATATTATTTTGCTAATTTTGGTGTGGGCATGTTTAAAAAGAGATGGTTTTTTCCTTACCATGCCCAAAGCTCATCATCATTAACAACTGAAACTAATCCCTCACCTTACACTGGGCTGAAAGACAAACTTGTATAAAGTCAGCCACTTCTTTAAAATGTACTTACATTACAAGCCTTTCTTGCCTAAAATATAGTACAAGTACTTCTAAACCAGCAGTTATTTTTTTTTCAAGGTTTTTAAAACTGGGACTTGAATGAGTTTGAAAAGGCACTTTACTACTGAGCTACATCCTCAGCCCTTTGTAAATTTTTTAAAATTCGAAGTAGGATCTTGCTAAATTGCCCAGGCTGGCCTTGAATTTGCAATCCTCTTGCCTCAGCTTCCTGAGTCACTGGGATTACAGGCATGCAGGCATACAACTCTGTGCTCTGCCTTAACCTGCATAATCTATGCTATTGTGTGTACCACATTTTACTCAACCATATCCTTGTTGATAAAAATTCCTTGTTTCTAATTATTTTGCCTCACTATAACTAGTGAGCATCCTTATAAGCATCCTTCTTTTATATAAATTCTTCTGTTTCTAAACTTTAATAAGATTATAGAGATGGTGACTCATTGCTGGATTAAAAAGAATATTATCAGACATATAATTCTGCACAAATTCACAAATAGTATTGTAAATCTACACATCCCTCACAAGTATAGGTAAATTCCATTTATTAATTTATTTACTAGTGATAGGTGTTTGCTCGTTGTATGTTTGATCATTCAGTCAGCAAATATTTATTATTTACCATGTGTCTGGCATATGGTGCTAGACTAAAAAAGTTCCTGGAGTTCATAGGGTTTAGAGTCTGCTGGGGGAAACAGCAGTAAACAAATACAGCAAAGATTGTATAAAAGTAGCTGATAAGTGTTGTGAAAACAAAGTAGGTGAAGTAGATGGAGCATCATGGAAGAGGAGTTCTATGTTAGGTTGTGCAGTCAGGACAAATTTCTGAAGAGTTGACTTCTGGGCAAAGACCTGAATTAAGGAGCAAGTCAGAGTAATCCATAAGGAAAGAGTGTTTCAGGCAGAGAGAACTGTGCTTTGTGTGAAGATCACTAGCTGAACAGTGTGGCTAGGGTGGAGCGATACAGGAAGACAGAATGAAATGAGGTCAGAGAAGTGGTCTGAGGCTAGGTTATATTAGGCCTTGTTAGCCATAATAAGAACTTTGGTGAGGTGTTAACCAGTGCTCTTAGTTCTTGATCTGATGAATGTAAAGTGATATGCTACTGTTACCTAGTTTATATTCAAAACCTGTAGTGTTTTGAACGTCTTTTCATATATATATATATTTAGATTTACTCTTCCGCCTACTGGTATTTATTCTTCTGAATATTTATGTCCTTAGTCTATTTTCCTGTCAGGTTGCTTTTTTACTGTTGTTCTCTAACAGCTATTTATTTATTTTGCATTATAATACTTTTACAAACATACCATTTATTGACTTTATTTTTACTCCCATAAGTTGTGAATTTTTTTGAAGTCAAGTATATCTGTGTATGTTGTTAGTGCATACGGATTTATGATTATTGCATCTACGTGAATTGCTAGTTTTTCTTTTTTGGGGGAGGGTACCAAGGATTGAACTCAGAGGCACGCAATCACTGAGCCACATCCCTAGCCCTATTTTGTATTTTATTTAGAGACAGGATCTCACTGAGTTGCTTAACACCTTGCCATTGCTGAGGCTGGCTTTGAACTCATGATCCTCCTGCCTGAGCCTCTCAAGCCACTGGGACTACAGGTGTGTGCCAGCATGCCCCACACTAATTTTTCTTTATATGATGTCTGCTTTCATTCTGCTTATGACTTTTTAATATTACATGCACATTGACTGAAAGTAGCAAAGAGAAAAGATTTTGCCATTTGCCAGTTTGTGATTTGTTGCAAATTTCTTAACCTCCGTCCAGCCATTCCTCATCATGTGGATGATAATAATACCTACATCATGAGATAGTTACCTCATGAGAATTAACTGAGTTAATATTTCTAAAATGCTTAAAACAGTGCCTGGTACATTGTGTTATACAAGTGTCTCCTACCCAGCCAACATATCCTTCTCATGCTGAGTGAAAAAATAATTCCAGATATGAAAATAGTCAGAGAGTATATCAGCTACCGACATCATCTTAGCAAAATACATTACCCCCAAAGGACTCAAACTGGACTAAGAAAGAAACCAAATTAATTTTACGTTGTAGTGTTAGAGGGTTTTTGTTTGTTTGTTTTTTAAATATCCAATGCCTGTCTTTTTAAATATTTTTCTGGAAGGGTAGGGGATTCTTTTCCTCTCACATTTTTATTTTTCAGTCTAGAAACTTGTATGATTTTTTATCCTTGGAATACAGAATTTTATGAAGCTATGTCTAGGTGTACATATTTTCTCTAACAGTCCTAACTGGGACTCAGTGGACTCCTTCAATCTGGAGACTTAAGTTTTCTTTCTTTGCTTATTACTATTCCTTCATCTAAACTTCCTTAACCTCTCCTGGCACTCTTGAAAAAAAAATTTTTTTTTTTTTTGTACTGAAGATTGAACCCAGGGGTGCTCAACCGCTGAGCCACATCTCCAGCCCCCCCTCCCCTTTTGTATTTTATTTAGAGATAGGGTCTTGCTGAGTTGCTAAGTGCCTTGCTAAGTTGCTGAGGCTGGCTTTGAACTCGTGATCCTCCTACCTCAGCCTTCCGAGCCACTGGGATTACAGGTGTGCACCATGGTGCCCCGCCTTGAGTTTTTTTTTTTTTTTTTTTTTAAATGAGAAATGTCCTTGGACCTTCGCTGGGCAGTTTCCATCTTTTCTCTCATGAGATCCATTCTTTTACAAGATGGCTGTTTTAAGATGGACCTTGATTTGTCTTTTAAATCAAATTGAAATCTAAATAGTGACCTTTCTTTGCCTCAACTTATCTACTTTTTAAGTTCAAAACTGATGATTTTCCCCAGTACAGTGGTACACACCTACTGTACTAATAATCCCAACTACTCAGGAGTCTAAGGCAGAAGGATCACAAGTTCAAGGCCAGCCTGGGCAACTTAGGGAGCCTGTCTCAAAGTGAAAAATTGAAAGGGCTGGGAATGTAGCTTCTAGTAGAGTGTCCCTGGGTACAATCCCCTCTACTGCAAAAAACCAAAACACTCCAAAGTTTGCAATTTGTTTTTCAGGTTTCCTTAAGCACTTTTTTCTGTTTGTTTAAGGTGGCTTCTTTGTCCTCCAGTGGTTCTGTTTCAAGAGTGATTACAGTTCTGGGTGCTGTGCTTATTCCTCCTCACTCTGGCTGCTAGCTAGGCACCTTGTCTTCATTTGCTCAGGGCCGACGTCCTTCTGCTGTTGTACCTCTAGTGCAACTCCACTCCTGAGAGGCACTGTTGTTTTCTGTCTCAGGGCTCACTGTTACCCAAGCCAGAAAGCGGTCTATCCACTATTGGAAACACGTGGCTCCCTGGACTCCTCAGGTCTGGGAAAGGATGGGAAGGATTCAATCTTTCAGTTCCCCACTGATCCCTAAGGGCCAGAAATACAAAAATGAATTTTCGTGAGATCCTGTATGAACTCACATTAATGAGTGACTCCAGTTCTCATTCCAAGACTCTTACTCCCTTTATGGTCCCCAGCTTTCTTGTGACCTCAAGCGGATAGTCCTGAGTTCCCTCTATTCAGAGATAGAAGCCCACCTGAGGTATAGCTCCCAAACTCCATACCTGCCTGCTGTTAGTCTGAGGGAAGTGGTTGGTATTTGGACTGAAACTGAAACAGCTGAGCAATAAGAACACATTCCCACTATTTTCTTTTCTTTTTTTGGTATAGGGGATTTTACCTAGGAGGACTTTACCGCAGAGCTACATCCCTAGCCCTTTTTATTTTATTTTTTTGAGATGGTCTGACTAGTTGCTTAGGACCTTGCTAAATTTCTGAGACTGGTCTAAACTTTCAATCCTCCAGCCTCAGCCTCCCTAGTCGCTGGGATTACAGGCACATGCCACCCCGCCTAGCCCCACTGCCTTTTTCTCAGAAATCTCACCTTGAGCTCTCATTTTGGGTTCTTTGGTAGAAATCTTTGACTTTTTCAAGAAGGATTCATATATGATTCATTTTATCACTTTGAATATCTCAAATTATTCTTTGTTTTATGTGTTAAAAGATTTCAAGTAGTTATAAATGGTATAACATTCTTGGATTGTAGTGTTTTTCTTTGAAAACTTTATAGATATTGCTTAATTATTTTTGGTCTTTAAAGTTGCAAGTCACAGCCCACCCTTAAAGTTTGCAGGACTCAAATGAGTTCAAATGAAGATCCACATATAACTTGTTTAACTATTCAAAATGTCTTAATCAGGCTAACAAATACATTCATTTTCTTACTTTGGCAAATAAATTTTTATTACAGTAATATTGAAAAAGATATGTAACATGATTTTTTTACAACAAAGTGTAAAATATCAGATGACTGAATTTATTGCACATATGTGGGTGTTCATCACCAATTTTGGGGTGAGAAAAAACATATTTTGGATTGTTTCTGTTTCTTTTGTTCAAGTCTCTTTCAGGAACCCTGTTTATTTTGATTCTATCAGTTATATATTTAGCTATCCTATTATTTGTGTCTTTATTTTGAAAAAACTTTCTCAAGTTGTCTTACCTTCATTCTATAAAAATGAATTTCATTCTTACAAGAATTTTCTTATAATTTGTGTTCTGTTGGCAGTAATATTAAATAAAACGTGTATATTTAAATATATTTAATCAAAAATGACAATACATATTAAAATTATTTTCATGTTTTCAAAAGTTCTTTTAAAATATTCAAAATTATTTGTTAAAATTAAAAGATAAATGAATATAATTAATGTCTCAATTTTAAGTAAAAATTTAAATAATTTAATTTTTTGAAATTTTAATGAAATATTATTAAATTGTTTGTATAAATAAAACAATGCAAATCTAGTGTTCAATGTTTATCTTGTTGCCAATGTAAAGATTCAGCAACATATTTCACACATTACTTCTACAACTATACACAAATTTCACAGTAGTAATGTGTTAATATTGCAGTGTTGAACTTTGTGTACCTGGTGCAAATACATTATTGTTTGTGATTCTTTTTTTTTGCAGTTAACAGGGACTGAAACCAGGGCTCATGCTAGGCAAGCCCTCTACTACCAAACTACACCCCCAGCTTTTCATTTAGTGTCTTTTAACCCAGAACAGCTCTGCTACTTTTCCTCCTTGACACTGCCTATTTAAAGAAACCAGATCAGTTTTTTGAAGGATGATTTGCAGCCTGGATTTGTCTGATGGTTTAACTTATTCCTCTATCCCTTACCAGTTTATTTTCATAAACTGGAATTTTAGCTCAAAGACTTGGTTAGATCTTGTTAAACTTTTTGGTCAGAGTGCTTCATGGTTGGCGCTGTGTGTGTTATACTTCACATTAGTAAGCACATAATTAATTGCAAGCTTGATCACCTTGCTGAGATGATAATGTCAGGCCTCTGCATTGTAACAATGTGCTTTTCTTTTGCAACAAGCAAGTATTGTGGGATAATACTTTAGTTCTGTGCCAATATCCTCTTTTCTAACAACATTTTACATAATGGTTGTAGCATCCTCATCTGAATTATTTCTGTAGAAAGGATTTCTGATTAAATCTTTTCACTTTCATTAACTGGGATTTTTCTATAAAGAAGAATTTCCCCTTATTACCTGCAGTTAAATTATAGTTCCATCTCAAAAGCAGGGTAAATGTTTTGTTCTTTCCTTTAAACTATCAATTTTTAGAATAAAGAACTGGTTACCTATAAGGAATAACGAGGGCATGAGGAGGGTACAAGGATAAAAGCAAGACTTTTCTGAGTACAACCTTTCATACAGTTTTTTTAAATCTTTTTAAAAAAATTTATTTATTTTTTATGTAGTGCTGAGAATCGAACCCAGTGCCTCACACATGCTAGGCAAGCACTCTACCACTGAGCCACAACCCCAGTCCCTTCATATAGTTTTGATTTTCTTTTACCAATATGTTCTATATGTTTAAATAATTTAAAGGAGTATATAAAGCAAACATTCAAATTTAATTCAAGCAGTAAAGATCCTGTTTTTATTTCATATTTCTTAGGAGAAAATGATTGTCCCAAGTGACTATTGAATAAAATACTTTACCTGTACTACTTAATAGGATACATTCTAAGAACAAAAAGAACTGCAAAGAAATCTTAAAACTTCAGTAGGTAGTTTCATTGCTGATAGTAAAATTGGTACTAGAATTATCAACCAAGATTTTCACTGCCAGAGAAAAGAGGCACAAATATCCATTAAGGGCTGAGGATGTAGCTCAGTGATAGCATGCAAGAGGCCCTGGGTTCAGTCTTCAGCACCACAGAAAACAAACAGATGAAAAAAAATGTAACAGTAAATGCTCATAGATGTATATAATAGTAAGTATGAATTGTAAATGTCAATATGAACTCATTTAAAAATATTTAAGTGTATTTCCTGGTTTTGCCCATTGAAAGAACCTAGATCTAAGGATGCCCCAACTGGTAAAAGTAAGATTTCCAGGAATATATGATCTCACACACAAACTTTACATTTGCCTATAGTAAAATTGCAAAGCTAGCTAAGCCCAGTCTCCTCCTTTCAGAGAGGTGCCTGCATCTGCGCAGGCGAACAACTGGAGAGAAACCTATCCACGCTAAGTTCACCACCTGGAGCCTTAAGTGAGCCTCAGCACCACCTCTTGTGGTAGTACACATCCCTGGCCTTCTTTCTGTACTCCTTTCCTAACTATTCCACACTTCTCTTTTCTCACACTTCCAAGTCACTTACTTTACCCTCACTCTGACAGTGTTGCTTTTTAATATTATGAGAAAATGGAGGCAATCAGAGAACTCCCTAGGCTCCCATCACTGCACCCATTAACACAATTACATGTATCCTGGCTTCCTATCTGCTCCTACAGAACTTCCCTATCCTCCAGGGAGGCAGAAGACCCCACTCTCTTTGCCCTACTCAATGACATTATTTCATCATTTTCTCTCTCCATCATTACTCATCTCTTGTTTTAATTAATCTTTTCAGCATATATGTAGACATGTTATTTCTTCTCCTCTAGGAAACTTCTCCTAATCCCACTTTCTCTGCCAGCCACCTTCATTTTCTCTTCTTTGCAGTAAGACTCCTCAAAAGAGTGATCTGTACTTTCTATAGGATCCATGATAGTATCATCCATTTAAATCTATAGAACTAGCAGGACGCAGGACGACTGTAATCCTAGCCATTGGGGAGGCTGAGGCAGGAAGATTGCAAGTTCAGGGACAGCCTCAGAAATGTAGTAAGATGCTTAGCAATTTAGCGAGAACCTGTCTCGAAAAATAAAAAATAAAAAGGACTGGGGATGTAACTCAGTGGTAAAGTGTCCACAGAACCAAAACAAATAAATAATAATAAATTAATCTATAGAACATTTTTATCTGTCTAGGTTTCTTCATGTAGCTTCTTAGTATTAAAAGGTGATCAATATTCTGTTTTCTATCATTAGTTATCAATTTTTCTTGATAATTAACTTCATGTATAAACATCATATAGTGTATACTATTTTCAGTTCTTTCACTTAGTACACCATCTAAGTGAAATGGGACTCCAACCCATTTTGCTTCAAGTATCAATTGGTTTATGTTTTTTAAAATATACTTCTCGGCCAAAGCCTAGGCCAAGGTCAGGCCCAGGACTGCCTCCGCTGATCCACCGACCTACACAAGAACCCAGACCCAAGCCTAGGATCACCTCCTGGGACTACTGCAGGAGCCTGGGCCTAAGTCAGGCCCAGGACTGACCTTGCAGACCTATGTGAGAGCCTAGGCCCAGGATTGCCCCTTCACAAACAGGAGATCCGTGCTGTAGCTCCCTTCCCAAATACATCTTGGGACTCTGCAGCCATCGCCATAACCTTCCCCATGTAGTAGCCTCCACCTTGGGACAATAGACAGGGCCTGGAGGCAGCAACCCACCACAGCTCAGCACACCACAGGGCTGCATCTCCAATCAGTCAGCCCAAAGCCATTGTAAGTCCCACCTTTTCAGCCCCATCCCTGAAAGTGTTTGCATCCATCGTGGGCCATCCCCACTGCTATCTTGAGTTGCCTCCACTACCACTGCCATCATCTTTAGTTGCAGTAGTGTCCATCTGGGGATACCTGCCGGGGACTGGAACTGAACTCCAAGGTGAGATACAGGTAATATGTAGAGCAACTACAAGATCATAGGATAGAAACCTTAAATCTCAGATCAGCACTACAAGAAAGGAAAACACATAATCAACATTAAAAAAATAAGCAAAGAAAGTGTCCCAAACAAACCAAGATACTACAACAATAGAATCCATTGATAGTGCAATTGATGAAATGTCAGAGATAGAATTCAGAATGTACATAATTAAAATGATCTGCAAATTAAAGAATGACTTAAGTTAGCAAATACAAGCAAAAATCGATCACTCCAACAAAGTGGTAAGAGAGCAAATAAAGGCAACCACTGATCACACCAACAAAGAGATAAAGGAGCAAATACAGGGAGCAAAAGATTACTTCAAGACATAGAGGCTTTGAAAAAGAACCAAGCAGAAATCCTTGAAATGAAGGAAACAATAAACCAAATAAAAAATTCAATAGAAAGTATCACCAGCAGACTAGAGAACTGAGAAGACAGAACCTCAGACAATGAAGACAAAATATATAATCTTGAAAATAAAGTTGACTACACACTGAAGATGGTTAGAAACCATGAACAGAACATCCAGGAACTATGGGATAACATGGAAAGCCCAAATCTAAAATTTATCAGGATAGAAGAAGACACAGAGTTTCAAACCAAAGGAATGCACAATCTCTTCAATGAAATAATATCCGAAAATTTCCCAAACATGAAGAATAAATCGAAAAATCAAATACGGTAGGCTTACAGGACACCAAATGTACAAAATTACAACAGATCTACACCAAGGCACTTATAATGAAAATGCCTAGCATACAGAATAAAGGTAGAATTATAAAGGCCACAAGAGAGAGGAATCAGATTACATATAGGGGAAGACCAATTTGAATCTCAGCAGATTTTTCAACCCAGACCCTAAAAGGCAGGAGATCCTGGAATAACATATACCAAACTCTGAAAGAAAATGAATGCTAACCAAGACTCTTATATCCAGCAAAATTAAGCTTCAGATTTAATGATGAACTAAAAACTTTCCATGACAAACAAAAGTTAAAAGAATTTACAGCAAGAAAGCCTGCCTGACACAGCATTCTTGACAAAAATATTCCAAGAGGAGGAAATAACAACCAGAAATGAAAATCTGCAAAGGGAGGAACTACACTCAGGAAAATCCAATCAAAGGAGAAACCAAGTCAAGGTAAAAACCAAAAATAAACTATAATGAATGAGAATACAAACCATATTTCAATAATAACTCTGAACATTATTGGCTTAAACTCATCCATTAAAGACATAGACTGAAAGACTGTGAAAAATAAAGACCCAACAATATGCTGCCTTCAAGAGACTCATCTCACAGGAAAAGACATCCACAGACTGAAAGTGAAAGGGTAGGAAAAAATGTATCACTCACATGGATCCCGTAAACAAGCAGGAGTTTCCATCCTCATATCAAATAAAGTAGATTTCAAATCAAAGTTAGTGAAAAGGGATACAGAAGGACATTTTATCCTGCTTAAGGTAATCATACATCAACAACACATAACAATCATAAATATCTATGCCCCAAACAATGGGGCATCTATGTATATCAAACAAATCCTTCTCAACCGCAATAATCAAATAGACCACAACACAGTA
>PVHX01008622.1:25924-82227 GCA_004024805.1 Geosciurus inauris
AAAAAAAAAAAAAAAAAAAAAAAAAAAATTAAAGAAACCATAGAACTTAATAAAACAATCAATAATTTAGACATAAGAGACATATGTAGAGTATTCCACCCATCAATGAGCTAATACACTTTTTTCTCAGCAGCACATGAATCTTTCTCCAAAATAGATCATATGTTATGCCACAAAGCAAGTCTTAACAGATACAAAAAAATAGAAATACTACCCTGAGTTCTATCTGACTATAATGGAATAAAATTAATAATCAATGACAGAATAAAAAATAGAAACTATTCCAACACCTGGAGACTAAATAATATGCTATGGAATGACACATGGATAACAGAAGACATTAGGGAGGAGATAAAAAATTCTTAGAGGTAAATGAGAACTCTGATACAACACATCAAATGTCTGGGATACTATGAAGGTAGTGCTATGAGGAAAATTTATTGCATTAAGCTCATTCATTAAAAGAAGGAAAAGGGGGCTGGGATTGTAGCTCAGCGGTAGAGCGCTTGCCTTGCATGCGTGAGGCCCTGGGTTTGATCCTCAGCACCACGTACAAAGCAATAAAATAAAGACATTGTGTCCATCTACAACTAAAAATATATTTAAAAAAAAATAAATAAAAAAATAAAAGAAGGAAAAGTCAACAAATAAACAACCTGACACTACATCTCAAAGCTCTAGAAAAAGAGGAACAAACCAATACCAAAAGAAGTAGAAATAATTAAAATCAGGGCTGAAATCAATGAAATTGAAACAAAGGAAACAATTCAAAAATTGACAAAACAAAAAGTTGGTTCTTTGAAAAAATAAATAAAATTGACAAACCCTTAGCCACCCTAATGAAAAGGAGAGAGAAAATACAAATTACTAAAATTCATGATGAAAAAGGAAATATTATGACAGATACTATTGAAATACAGAGATAATTAGAAATTATTGTGAAAATGTATACTCCAGTAAAATAGAAAATCCTGAAGACACTGACAAATTTCTAGAGGCATATGACCTACCCAAAGTGAACCAGGAGGACATACACAATTTAAACAGATCTATTTCAAGCAAGGAAATAGAAGACTCCATCAAAAGACTACCAACCAAGAAAAGCCTGGGACATATGGTTTGTCAGCTGAATTTTACAAGACCTTCAAAGAAGAATTAATAACAATATTCCTCAAATTATTCCATGAAATAGAAAAGGAGGAAACACTTCCAAACTCATTCTATGAAGCTAGTATCTCCCGGATTACAAAACCACAGACACATCAAAGAAAGAAAAGTTCAGACCAATATCCCTGATGAATAGAGATGCAAAAATTCTCAATAAAATTTTGGCAAATCACATAAAAAGATATATTTAAAAAATAGTGCACCATGATCAAGTGAGTTTCACCCCAGGGATGCAAGGTTGGTTCAACATATGGAAATCAATAAATGTAATTCATCACATCAATAGACTTAAAGACAAGAATCATATGATTATCTCTATAGATGCAGAGAAAGCATTTGACAAAATACAGCACCCTTTCATGTTCAAAACACTAGAAAAGCTATGGATAGTAGGAACATATCTCAACATTGTAAAAGCTATCTATGCTAAACCAAAGGCCAACATCATCCTGAATGGAGAAAAATTGGAAGCATATCCTCTAAAAATGGGAACAAGACAGGGATGCCTTCTTTCACTACTTCTATTCAACATAGTCCTTGAAACTCTAGCCAGAGCAATTAGACAGATGAAGAAATTAAACAGATATGAATAGGAAAAGAAGAACTCAAATTATCATTATTTACCAATGACATAGTTCTATACCTAGAGGATCCAAAAAGCTCTACCAAAAAACTTCTAGAATTAATAAATAAATTCAGCAAAGTAGCAGAATATAAAATCAATACTCATAAGTCAAATGTATTTCTACACATCAGTAATGAATCCTATGAAAGAGAAATTAGGAAAACTACCCCATTCACAATAGCCACAAAAAAATTAAATACCTGGGAATCAATTTAATGAAAGAGGTGAAAGATCTCTACAATGAAAAGTACAGAACACTGAAGAAAGAAATTGAAGAGGACTGTAGAAAATAGAAAAATCCCCCATGCTTTTGGATAGGCAGAATCAAAATTGTCAAAATGGCCATACTACCCAAAGCTCTATACAGATTTAATGTGATTCCAATTAAAATCCCAATGTCATTTCTTATAAAAATAGAAAAACAATCATGAAATTCATTTGGAAGAATAAGAGACTCAGAGTAGCCAAAACAATCCTTAGCAAGAAGAATGAAGCAGGAGGCATCACAATACCAGACCTTAAACTATACTGCAAAGCTATAGTAACAAAAATGGCATGGTACTGGCACCAAAATAGACAAGTAGACCAATGGTATAGCATAGAAAACATAGACACAAACCCACATAAATACAGTTATCTCATACTAGACAAAGGTGCCAAACACATACACTGGAGAAAAGATAGCCTCTTCAACAAATGGTGCTGGGAAAACTGGAAATCCATATGCAGCAAAATGAAACTAAACCCCTATCTTTCACCATGCACAAAACTCAACTCAAAGCAGATCAAGGACCCAGGAATTAGACCAGAGACCCTGTGCCTAACTGAGGAAAAATCAGGGCCAAACCTTCATCACATCGAATTAGGCCCTGACTTCCTTAACAAGACTCCTAAAGTGCAAGAAGTAAAATAAAAAATCAATAAATGGGATGGATTCAAACTAAAAAGCTTCTCAGCAAAAGAAACAATCAATAATCCCAGCACTTAGGGAGGCTGAGACAGGAGAATCGCAAGTTCAAAGCCAGCCTCGGCTATGGCGAGGTGCTAAGCAACTCAGTGAGACCCTGTCTCTACATAAAACCCAAAATAGGGCTGAGAATGTGGCTCAGTGGTTGATTACCCCTGATTTCAAGCCCCAGTACCAAAAAAAAAAGAAACAATCAATGAGGTGAACAGAGTGCCTACACTCTGGGAGCACATTTTTGGCACATGCACATCAGATAAAGCACTGATCTCCAGGATATATAAAGAACTCAAAAAAATTAACACCAAAAAAACCCAAACAACCCAATCACTAAATGAGCTAAGGAGCTGAACAGACATTTCTCAGAACATATACAATTGATCAACAAATACATGAAGAAATGTTCAACATCTTTACCCATTAGAGAAATACAAATCAAAACTACTCTAAGATTTCATCTCACGCCAGTCAGAATGGCAGTTATCAAGAATACAAACAATAAGTGTTGGCAAAGATGTGGGGAAAAGGCACACTCATACATTGCTGGTGAGACTGCAAATTGGTGCAACCAATCTGGAAAGCAGTATGGAGATTCTTTAGAGAACTTGGAGTGGGACCACCACTTGATCCAGCTATCCCACTCCTAGATCTATACTCAAAGAACCTAAAAGCAACATACTACATTGACACAGCCTCTTCAATGTTTATAGCAGCTCAATTTACAATAGCTAAACTGTAGAACCAACCTAGATGCCCTTCAATAGATGAATGGAAAAGAAAATGTAGTATATGTACCCAATGGAATATTACTCAGCAATAAAAGATAACAAAATTATGGCATTTGCAGGTAAATGGATGGAGTTGGAGAATATCATACTAAGCAAAGTAAGCCAATCCCAAAAAACCAAAGGCTAAATGTTCTCTCTGATAAGTTGATGTTGATCCATAAAGGGGGAGGGATTATGGGAAGAATGGAGAAACTTTGGTCAAAGTGGAGGGTGGGGAGGCTGGGGACTTGGGGGCAGGAAAGATGGTGGTATGAGATGGACATCATTGCCCCAGGTACATGCATCACTGCACATGTGGTATGACTCTACATCATGTACAACCAGAGAAATGAGAAGTTATGCTTCATTTGTGTACAATGCATCAAAATGCATTCTGCTGTCATGTATATCTAAGTAGAATAAATAAATTGAAAAATATATATACTTATCCCTTGGTACCCTTGTAGGAGATATGGACCATGTGTACATGTTATATGAAAATACTATGACATTTCATGTAAGGAACTTGAATATCCAGAATATTGAATATGTTGGTTTCAGTGGCAAAGTCCTTGGATATTCAAGTTCCTTATGTAAAACGACATAATATTTGCATTTGCATATAACCTACACACATCTCCTATAGTTCAAATCATCTCTTCCAATACTTGACACAATGTAAATGCCATGTGGATAGTTGATATACTGTCTGTACATCAAGTATGTTGATATACTGTCCCTGACATTAATGACAAGGGAAAAAAGTCCATACATGTTCAGTACTTGCACAATATTTCTCTCGAATATTTTTGATCTAAGATTGGTTGTACCTGGGAATGGAAAACCAGCAGACACCAAAGGCCAAATATACATTGTAGTATTGCATTATAAGACTATATCATAGTTGATTCATTCCTTTATTTTTATTTTGTGGTACTGGGATTGATCTTAGGGGCACTCAACCACACAGCCATATCCCTGTTTCTTTATTACATTTTATTTAGAGACGGGGTCTCACTAAGTTGCCATGCTAAATTGCTGAGGCTGGCTTTAAACTGGAGATTCTCATGCCTCAGCCTCCTGAGCTGCTGGGATTACAAGCATGTGCCACCACATCTGGAGATTCATTCTTTTATTGGTGGACATTTGAATGGCCTCTAGTTTTTGACTATTATGAATAAAACAGTCTTGATTATTATTATTTTTTTTTAAATATTTTTTAGTTGTTGGTGGATTTTGATTTTATTCATTTATTATTTATATGTGGTGCTGAGACTCGAACCCAGTGCCTCACGCATGCTAGGCAAGCGCTCTACCACTGAGCTACAGCCCCAGCCCCAGTCTTGATTATTTTTGACAGACATGTGCATTCTTTCTTTTAAGTATACAGCTAAGAGTAGAAATGCTGGATCATAGGGTAGGTCTATGTTTTGTTTAAGCACATGGTGCCATCAATTTTTCCTATTGTCATTCAATTTTTCAAAGTGGTTGAGCCAATTTACTTTCCCATTAGCAATGTGTCAAAGTTCCAATTGTTGTTCCATATCTTCATGAATATTGATACTGGCAATCTTTTTAATTTCAGCCATCCTGGTAAGTGTGCTAACTCATGGTAGTTTTAGTAGTTATTTCTGAGGCAAATGATTATATTGAGCACATTTTCATATTCTTGGCTATTTGAATAGCCTCTTTTGCAACAGGACTGTGCAAGTCTTTTGCCTGTGTTTTTTAAAAATTGATTACTTGTCATTGTCCTGCTGATTTAGATGTGAGTCCTTTATTGGATATATGTACAGTGAAAATCTTTTGGTCTCATTTGCTGTTTTGCTTGATTGTGTCTTTGATGAATTTAGTTCTTAATGAAGTCAATATTTTAAGGTTAGTTTTCTATCTAAGATGGTCTGTCTTGGAGATATTTTATTGCTGTATACTACAAGCTTTATTGTTTTACACATTTAGAAATGTGATATATTTCAATTATTTTTTGTCTGTCATTGTTTGGTAGGGGTCAAGTTTCATTATGTTCCCTAAAATATCCACTAGTTCCAATACTAGTTATTGAAAAACCATTAATTCCCTCATAGACTTGCATTGATATTTGATTGTCTTTTTCTGAGTATTCTCTTCCATTGACCTGTTTGTGTATCCCTATGTAAGCCCCACAATATCTTAACTAACTGTAACTCTGCACTAAGAGTTTAAATCTTAAACTCTGGCAGTGTAAATACTTCAAATCTGTCCTTTTTCAAGTGTGATTTAGCTCTTCTTGTTCTCTCTCCTCATTTTTTAAAATCTTGAAAGTTAATACATATTTGTGAAAACAGATAAGACTAATCTTAGGTTATCAGTTGATAGAAAAAGAATTCTCTCCTGTGATGCATGAAGTAAATATTTTGATGACTCCCTGAGCACAAAATATCACCAATATTATTTAATTTTCCATAGTCTATGTATTCTTTATATATATATGTATTCTATATATATGTGTGTGTGTATATACAAATAGTTGTCAGTGGACCTTTATTATTTACTTATTTATTTATATGCAGTGCTGAGACTCAAACCCAGTGCCTCACACATGTTAGGCAAGCACTCTACCACTGAGCCACAACCCCAGCCCCATAGTCCATGTATTCTTATTCTTTCATTTTCCCCAGGCAAACTGTGTTAAAATGAGGGTGAAGTTATTGCCTTATACTAGAACCCTATTGTTCATTTTGAGCATAATGAAAAAGTAGAAGGTTACAATGATATCTGTGACATAGAAATAAGACACAGAATAGAGCTAATCTCTTTTATCCTGTGTATTATCATTGACACTACCAGAGTCTATTAATAGTGTACTGAGAAATTTTACATATAGATCAGTAGTTCTCAACTGAGAGCAATTTTTGATGCGTAGTGGACATTTGGCAATGTCTGGAGACATTTTTTGGGTCACAGGGGGACAAAAGGAGTGGGGAGAGACCAAGAATGCTGCTGAACATCCCAAAGTGCACCAGAGAGCACCCTTCCCAACAGGGAATGATTCAGCCCAAAATTTTGTACTGCTAAGTCTAAGTACCCATAACCTAGACTGTCACATCCTGCCCTAACAAAGTGGCCTTCCAGAAAATAGCACACCCATATAATTCTATGTTATTTGTGAAATAAAGGAATAGGAGAGAAAGTAGTTGCTATGAAGAGGAAAATAGTAGAAAGGTGCTGAAGTAGAATATAAGAGTAAAGATAAACCACATCCAGTTTGCCAGAGAATGAAATAAAAAAGGAAGGAAGAAAAGGTGGTAGTGTGAACTGGTTGGTCAACAGCAGCTCCCAGGGAGTTAAAGAAAAGTTTCTCACTTCTGTAGGAAACAATTTTCTCCTGATAAATAATTGTTATGTGGAAGGGAATAGAAATAAACCACCCTACTCTTAAACTTCCAGAGGAAATGAATTTTTGGTAACTACAATTTATAGCTAGCGTTCACATAAAAGTCTTCTCAATGACCTTGCTCTCCGTTAATGCCTTTTACCTTCCTTGCTCTTTTCCCCTCTCTCTCTCTTTTTTTTTAAATATTTATTTTTTAGTTGTAGGTGGATAGAATATCTTTATTTTATTTTTATGTGGTGCTGAGGATAGAACCCAGTGCCTCATGCGTGCTAGGCAAGCCTACTACCACTGCGCCATAACCCCAGCCCCTCCCCTCTCCCTCTTTTGCTGCTACTTTTTCTTTCTTACACTTCAGATTCCAGGTTTGGAGACCACTCATGCTTTTCTCTCTGTTGGGTTATTTTTGTTAACATATAAATATCTGTTATCACCTTAAACAGTTAAACCTTTTTTAAAAATTTTATTAATTCTTTTCAGTTGTAGATGGACACAGACATTTATTTTATTTATTTATTTTTATGTGTTGTTGAGATTCAAACCCAGCGCTTCACACATGCTAGGCAAGCGCTCTACCACTGAGCCACAAACCCAGCCCATAAACTTTTTCTTTTTCTTTTTAAAATTTAATTGTTATTTTTTAATTATCCAATAGAATTTATGTATATTGTTTAAGAAAGAATGAGTAGAAACAATACAATGTAGATCTGATAAACCATAAACTATTCAATATATAGAACTACTCAATATATAAAAATTATATAAATTATTCTATACAAAGAAATTAAAAACAGTCTACAGAAGATGTAGGAATAAGATTAAAAACATGAAATAGAATTAATCAGATTGGCTTTCTGTGTTCAACAAAAGCATTTTCCAAATAAAATGGAGAATAAAATGGAAAGAAAATCAGAGAAAAAAAATAGTATAGAAATGACAAGAATGAATAAAATTAACCAAGTTTTTAAACATTGTTTTAAAATAAAGAAACTGACTTCATGTTTCATCTCTGATATGTTAAGTAATCAAAAGTCATCAATCTTATCCTTACAGTAACAAAAATGTCTGAAAATCACATTACACTTCTTGAACCCAACAATGAACTGCTAGAGCTGTCAACTGGTATATATAATCTTGAAGAATGGCTGGAGACAGAATATGGGCTAATTTGAGATTAAGGAAACCTTGGGGTCCTGAAGACTTAGAGAAACACTCACAGGTTCACAGTTTTCCTTCCAGATACCCTACCAGTTTCCCACTGGAGATTCCAAAAAGACCTCATGTGTCTGATAGGATTAGGTTGTGAATTAAAAACAAAGTCAATTAAGGACAAAATTGCAAAGAAAAATACTGGGAATATTGCAGTCAGAGACAGGAGTAAGGGTGCCAGTGGGGGTGGTACACATTGATGAAACACTTGTGAAAGTCATAGTCCTCAGACATAGATCCACTTAAAGACTGAATAAGATTAGAAAAAATTTCTTTGTCCCATATCTGACCTGCAGAACAGCAAGGATCTGGTATAATAACAATCAATTACAGCAGAAAAAGTTTTAATACACAGATTCTTTCTCCTTGCAGTAGTGTTTAAAGAAATTCAAACAGTGAGATTTTAAAAAGTACAGGATGAAAACTTAAAACCTCTGGTACCTTTAGCTGCAAGCAAGCATTAAACACCAGACAAGTCCTCATCAGATAAAATAAATACTCCTATTAGTGACCTACTTACCTAATTTTTAAATTATTCAATAAAATATGTCTGGCTTTCAACAAAAAATTACAAGACAGGCCAGAACACATGCTAAAATGTAGTCTGAAGATAAAAATCAGACTCAAACATATCATACATGTTTGAATTGCCAAGTTAAAAAAGTTAATTTTGATTAATATGTTAAATACTCTAATGGGAAAAAACTATACAGCATGCAAAAACTTATAAACTGTGTTAGAGAAAATGGAAACTTTAAGAATAAAAACAAAATTCTAGGAATCAAACATGCTGAAATAGAAAGGAAGAATGCCCTCTGATGCCATCAATTAAATTATAGCCAAGGAAAGAAACCATGATCTTGATGATAAGTTAATTAACAATTTCCCAAACAAAAATACAAAGTAAGTAAAAGCAACCCAAGAACTGTGGGACATGTCAAAGAACAAAGCACGCATAATTAGAATACAAAAAGAAGAAAAGAAAACAGAGCAGAAAAAATAGTTGAAGTAAAATTATCTGAAAATTTTTCAAAAACTAAGATGAGGTAAAAAGCACAGATTTTGAAAGAATATCAAATAGGATAAGTACCAAATATAAATAGGTGAATAAATAAAGTAATACCTAGTCATCTCTTATCCAAATTACAGAAAACTAAAAATAAAGAAAAAAATTTGAAAGAAGAATAATTGCCTTACTTATATAGCTGTAGAGGAATAAGGATAAGAAATTCATTGGATAGCACAATAACCACTTTTTATCTTCAGCTGATGTTCCTAACACAGTTCTTTTCTCCATTGTAGGCATAGCCCTGAACCAACATCTGTGTGAGTTCCACAATTTGAGCCTTTTTAAAATTCAATCTGCTAGTCTTTGTCTTTAATGGATGAGTTTAAGCCATTAATTTACAGGGTTGTAATTAAAATATGATTTGTAATCCCAGTTATTTTGGTTTATTTTTGGTTTTTACCTTGACTTGGTTTCTCCTTTGATTGGATTTTCCTTGAGTGTAGTTCCTCCCTTTGCAGATTTTCATTTCTGGTTGTTATTTCCTCCTCTTGGAATATTTTTGTCAAGAATGCTGTGTCAGGCAGGCTTTCTTGCTGTAAATTCTTTTAACTTTTGTTTGTCATGGAAAGTTTTTAGTTCATCATTAAATCTGAAGCTTAATTTTGCTGGATATAAGAGTCTTGGTTAGCATTCTTCTTTCAGAGCTTGGTGTATGTTATTCCAGGATCTCCTGCCTTTTAGGGTCTGGGTTGAAAAATCTGCTGAGATTCAAATTGGTCTTCCCCTATATGTAATCTGATTCCTCTCTCTTGTGGCCTTTATAATTCTACCTTTATTCTGTATGCTAGGCATTTTCATTATAAGTGCCTTGGTGTAGATCTGTTGTAATTTTGTACATTTGGTGTCCTGTAAGCCTACTGTATTTGATTTTTCGATTTATTCTTCATGTTTGGGAAATTTTCGGATATTATTTCATTGAAGAGATTGTGCATTCCTTTGGTTTGAAACTCTGTGTCTTCTTCTATCCTGGTAAATTTTAGATTTGGGCTTTCCATGTTATCCCATAGTTCCTGGATGTTCTGTTCATGGTTTCTAACCATCTTCAGTGTGTAGTCAACTTTATTTTCAAGATTATATATTTTGTCTTCATTGTCTGAGGTTCTGTCTTCTCAGTTCTCTAGTCTGCTGGTGATACTTTCTATTGAATTTTTTATTTGGTTTATTGTTTCCTTCATTTCAAGGATTTCTGCTTGGTTCTTTTTCAAAGCCTCTATGTCTTGAAGTAATCTTTTGCTCCCTGTATTTGCTCTCTTATCTCTTTGTTGGAGTGAACAATCATTGTCTGTATTTGCTTTCTTATTTTCTATGTTTCTTATTTTCTATATTTGCTTTCTTTTTCTATGTTTCACAGATCATTTTAATTATGTACGTTCTGAACTCCTCCTCTGCCATTTTATCTACTGTGCTGTCAATGGATTCTATTGTTGTAGCATCTTGGTTTGTTTGGGGCATTTTCTTCCCTTGTTTTTTCATATTGTTCATGTGTCTTCCTCTCTAGTAGTGCCAATCTGAGGTGTTACAGTTTCTACCCTATAATCTTGTAGTGTCCCTACAAGTTACGAATACCTCACCTCTGGTGTAACTGGGCCTGCAGGGACCTTGGGGATGATCTTTCTGGTCCTGGCTGTTGACTCAAGACAGATGAAGGCAGGAACAGCTACCGGTTGGTAGATGGGGTGCGGCAGCACAGTTGGTCGCCCCTCCACGTGAGTGCAGTTGGTCTCCTCCTCTGCGTGTCTGCGCCTAGGGTTGGTGCCTGCTCCGCTTGTCCTCACATGGGCTGGGGTCAGTGTCTCTATAAACCTTTTCTTAAACCATTTCTCTGTTATCATTTTCAGCAAAATTCAAAAAAGTGTTTATACATTCTGTTCAATTGTTTTCCAATTTTTGCTTAAGGTCACTTCAGTAAGGCTGATCCTACTTTCTAGCCTGTTTCCCTACTTCCATCATTGCTTTTCTAAGCAATGGGCAGGATGATCCTTTAAAACTATCTTTTAAAAATGCAATATCTTTGCTCAAAATACTATAATATCTCTTTATTTCTTAAAAAAGCCAAGATTGTTTCATATTTACAGGACCTTACATGCTCTGACTCTGTTTACCTCTCCAATTTTCTATATCTTAGTAATCTCTTCCTTGCTCATTTCTGCTACTTTAGTCTCCTTGAAGTATATTCAAGTATATTCTGGAATATTCCAGTCTCAAGGCCTTTCCACTGTTTCTTACCCTGGACATCTATTTACCTTCTCAAGCCATTGCTCAATGAGGTCCACCCTACAACCCCTTTATTTTTAAAACCCCATGTTGTATCAACAATCTTTCTCACCTGCCTGTGTTTTTTTATAGCAATATCAACTGCTACAATTGTCCATTCATTCAAGATATTTTGATTACATACTGTGTGCCAGGTATAGTACTAGCTGCTGGGGATATATTAGTAAACAAAATGGACAAAACTCTCTGCTTTTCTGGAACTTATATTCCAGATGCAGAAGACAAATAAAAATAATAAGGAAATTATATACTTTTAGTAGCAAAACAACTTAACGATGGCTCAAATTAACTTGTGAGAGGTAGTTAAAACATATCTCAGAGGGTATTTTATATTAGAAAATAAAAATGCTATAAATGAATAAGCATTCATCATAGGAAATTTAAAAAGAAATAAAAAGAAATATTAAAGGAAAGAGAATAAAGAAACAAATACACAAATGAAGACTAACAAAGCTAAATATTAATCCTTTATGAGGATTAATATAATTGATTAATCTGGTCAGGAAAGAAAACAAAAATAACTAAGATCAGGAATTTTGGAGAATCATACAGATCCTACAGACACTTAAAAAAATAACAAGAGGGGCTGGGACTGTAGCTTAGCAGTAAAGCGCTTGCCTCGCATGCGTGAGGCCCTGGGTTCCATCCTCAGCACCACATACAAACCAATAAAATAAATACATTGTGTCCATCTACAACTAAAAAATATATATATATTAAAAAAAATAACAAGATATTCTTGACAAATTTATTCAAATAGATCTGAAAATGTGATTTAAATGGACAAATTCTGAAAAAATGCAGCTTACTAAACCTATAGAAGAAAAATAGTCATATTATTATTAAAGTAACGGAATCTATTATTAAAAACCTATCACACACGTGCAAAGGTATCCAAGCCCAGATCATATCAAATATGAGTTTGCCAAACATTTAGTTAGAAACAATTTTAGTCTTCTAAACTCTTCCAGAGAAAAGGAGGAAAATTTCCCATCTAATTCTGTAAGTCTAGCAAGTCTTGATAGAAAATTGAAACAAGGACAAAAACAAGAAAAGAAAATTAAAGGTCAATTTCATTTATGAACATGGATATAAATATCCTAAATAAAAATATTTCAAAACTAATTCAACATTATATAAACAAATCATGACCATATTGAATTTATGTGAGGACTTCAAAGATGGTTTTGCATGAGAAAATTTAGCAACATAACTCATCAATTAGTAGATAAAAGGAGAAAGATCATAAGATTATCTCAATAAATATAGAAAAAATTATATTAAATTCAATATCCATTATTTAAATATACTCTTTGTAAAATATGAATAGCTAAGAATTTCATTAATCAGAAAACATCTATCAAATTTTACAATTAATATTATATTTAACTAGGAAAAGTAAAAAGATTTTCCTTTGAGAATAGGAAAAAGAAAATTTGCCCACTTCTATTCATTTTACTGGAGTTCCTCAAAAGGGCACTCCATCTGGAAATGACAATTCTTCGGAGAAGGACAAAAGAAAATGAAACTGTCATTATTTGCAGTTAATAAGACTGTGAATTTAGAATTCATCAGGGTTCTTGAATTTCTGAGCAGTAAATCATATTTTATGTGCCATTAACAAGCAAATGACATTTAAAACAGGCAATATTAGTATTAGCATAAAAACATATAATGAGACAGAACTAATGAAAATGAAAGACTTTCATACAGAAACCTAAAAACATTACCGAGAGAAAATTTTTAAACCTAAATAAGTGGAAAGATAGAGCCATATTAATGGAATGGAACATCCAATATTTTAAAACCATTAATTCACCCAAATTGGTTCAGAGATCTATAGATTTAGAGCAATATTAATCAAAATGATGATGAAACTTGTGTGTGTTGCTGGGCACAGTGGCACATACTCCTAATCCCAGCACTTTGGGAGGCTGAGACAGGAGGATAGTGAGTTCAAAGCCAGCCTCAGTAACCACAGGGTACTAAGCAACTCAGTGAGACCCTGTCTATACATAAAACACAAAATAGGGCTGAGGACATTGGCTCAGTGGTCAAGTACCCCTGAGTTCAATCCCTAGTACCAAAAATAAAATTAAAAATAAATAAAATAAAATCCCAATTTAAAAAAAATTAAGTTTATGTTTATAAAAAAAGACTATAAAAAAAGACAAGCAATGGAGTGGGAGAAGAAAACTGCAACAAATATCCAATCAAATACATATAATCAGAATATTTAAAGAACTTCAAAATCAATAAGGAAAAACACAGACAATTCTATAGAAAAATAGAAGAAAAGCCTAATCAGCTTTTCAAAGAGAATATTCCTGTAGTTCACAAAACTATGAATAGGTGCCAAATCTCACTGGTACTTATAAAAAGGCAAGTTAAAATGACAATGATATAGCACCCCACACTTACCAGACAGGCATATGCAGTCCTGCAAAAATCAACAAAAAATGGAAGGATCAAACATTAAAAAATACATTGATAGACTTAAATATTATATTAATATTTTCATTAAATATTAATGGACTAAACATTCCAATTAAAAGGCAAAGATTATCAGAATATGTTAAAAAAGCATGACCATCTCAAATGTGTACTACCTTTAAATATAAAGTTCATAAAAATAAAATGGATAGATTAGAAACACATGGATGGAAAGAAAAAAACTATCACCACAAAAGAAGATTACAGCATAATCTCTCATATAGTGCACAAACCTTAAATAAAATAACAGAATCCAGTAGTACATTAAAACAGTGATACTTTATGCCCTAGTTGGATTCATATCAGGACAGATCACTAAGAAAACTATAATAACTAACCAGATTAACAGATAAAAAGAAACACGAAAGGATTATATATCTATAGATGCATACAGGCATCTAAAAATTCAACATTTATTGTTCATTTAAAAAATAGTAGAAATTAGTAGAAATTTTCTTAATGTATGTATTTTTAAAGGACTCATGTATGGACTGGACTATTCTCTTATCCAGAGGTTCTGGGAAAGAATTCTCTCCCAAGTTCCTTCAGGTTCTTGACCGTTTTTAGTTCTTTGTTGGTTGTAGGACTGTAGTTCCCATTTCTTTGCTGGTTACCACCCAGAGGCTGCTCTCAGTTCCTGGGAGCTACATGTGACCTCTTCCATTTTCAAAGCTAGCACTGACATGACAAATTCTTCTCATACTTGGAATCTCTCTGACTTCCACTATCAGCTGGTGAAAACTCTGTTTTCACATGGCTCATGTGATGAGATTAGGTCAACCCAGATTGTTCTATTTTAAGTTCAATGGATTAGTAACCTTAATTATATACATTTGCAAAATTTCTTTTGCCATGTAACTAATATAATCATGGTAGAAATACCCAGAGACCATCTTAGGATTATTCTTATCCCTTTTTTTTTTTTTTTTTTTTTTTTGTGATGCAGGGGATTGAACCCAGGGCCTTGTGCATGTGAGACAGGCACTCTACCAACTGAGCTATATCCCCAGACCCCATCTTAGAATTGTAACTACAACAGAAGTTTAGAGAAACAAGTACAAGATAGTGAAGGTGGGGTGTAAAGAGGGAACACAGAGGTACTATGAGTTATAAAGTAATTTTAACAACATGTGGTTTTGCTGCTATAGTTTAAAAATAATCTAAAGTTGAAAAAATTATTCTCATGAAAAAAATGTTAAGAGACAAGAAAAGGTACAACTATTGAATTGCAACTTTTAAATAAATTGTATATTATTTTCATCTCATTACAGTGCTGAACACAGAGCCACTGCCAACAACCAACCACTTTTGTCATTAATTCTATGAAGACCATTCTGAAATTCTGTTCTCTAATCATCACAAGATTTTTATGTGAGATAATTTGAAGATGTATTTCTTGAACTTTTTGCAAAATTTTTATAGGGATTATGTTTCAGAAGTAATCTCCGCACAACAAAAAAGGATTAATTTGGGGGTATTTTTTTCTTTTTCTTAATCTATTGGTACAAAATGGATCACTAAGGTATTTTTTAAGGGACCAGTGGAAATCATTCAGATGCACGATAATTAGCCATCCCATAATATTTCAAACTATTGTGGGCTGGGGGTATAGCTCAGTGGCATGGTGCTTAACTAACATGCATGAGGTCCTGGGTTTGATCTCCAGCATCACTCACACACCAAAAAAATAGCTAACTGGAAGTGTGTGACTAATTCTATTCTATATGAGGTGCTAATGCTACATGAAAATTATTTTAAAACATTTTAAATGTTATTTTATTTAAATTAACATTTGTTAAATTACCTTTAAGCACTTTCTAAATGAAAAATAATCCATTTTAAGATATAAGGGTTTGGGGCTGGGACTGTAGCTCAGCGGTAGAGCGCTTGCCTCGCATGCGTGAGGCCCTGGGTTCAATCCTCAGCACCACATACAAAGCAATAAAATAAAGACATTGTGTCCATCTACAACTAAAAAAATATTTAAAAAAAAAAAGATATAAGGGTTTACTAAATAAGCATTAGCAGATTTTGTGAAGAATTTACATTGTATAGAGTGTTATTTTGCTTTCAGAGGATCACTTCTTAGAAACAAACCCATACTAATCTCTGATAGGGTGTCCAAGTTCACTCATTACAATTTGAACCTCAGACAGGGCTTGAATGTATTGAAGTTAATACCTTTGTTTCAACTGTTCATTCATCCAAACATATAATTTGAATAACAGGAGCCTGTACAGAAAGCACTGTCCCTACACCATCCAATGATCACAAACCCCCTTCTTCTATATGCACACATTTGCCTTCAAGTTTTTTTAAAAAAGATGGGATTAACCAAGAGGTGCTTTACCATTGAGCCACATCCACAGCTCTTTTTATTTTTTATTTTGAGACAGGGTCTTGCTAAGTTGCTGAGGCTGGACTTGAACTTGCAATCCTCCTCTTCAGCCTCTGGTGTCCCTAGGATTAGGGTGGGGCACCTTCAAGTTTTTAAAAATGCTATGTTAACATCAACTGGAGAGGCATGTAAATTGTTAAGAGTACACTTTGTATCAACTTTAGTTTACTCTACTTCATTTTCTTTTTTTTTAATATCTTTATTTTATTGCTTTGTATGTGGTGCTGAGGATGGAACCCAGGGCCTCACGCATGCGGGGCAAGCGCTCTACCACTGAGCCACAACCCCAGCCCCTCTACTTCATTTTCATAACAGGCTTCCCATCCTGATTGCAAAGAAAGGTATCATATCATAGCAGAAAGTGCCCTGTGTTGAGATCCAGGGGCCTAGGGTCTGATCCTGACTCACTCTACTACTTCCTACCTGGCTTATTTTGGATGTCTTTCAACCTTACTCTGGTCCTTACTTTTCAATTAGTAAGTCAGTTTGGATTAGATCATTGTTTCCCAATTATGTTTCATTTGCAAGTGTTTAATGCTAAAGAAAATTTGGGAATATCAGATTAACCAAGTATAACAGTTTGGATATGAGGTGTCGCCTCAAAGCTCCTGTGTTAATGCAGGGATGTTTGGAGGTGAGTTGATTGGACTGTGAGAGCTGTAACCTAATCAGTTCATCCTAGTTTGAATGGACAAAGTGCTAACAGTAGGCAGATGGGGCATGGCTGGAGGAGGTGGGTCATGGGGACCATGCCCTGGAAGATTTCATTTTCCCTGCATCCCTTTCCCCCTCTCTGCTTTCTGGCTGCCATGAATGGAGCGTCTCCTTGACCATGCCCTTCTGCCATCATGTTCTGCTTCACCTTGGACCCAGAGCAATGGACTCAGTTGAGCATGGACTGAACTGAACTGGATCTGTGAGCCAAAATAAACTTTTCCTCCTTTCAGTTGTTCTTGTCAGATATTTTGGTCACAGTGATGAAAAGCTGACTAACATGCCAATGTAAAGTGGTTTCTTTAATGCAGAACTTCTCAGAACCTTTTTTTTTATTATTTTTTATTTTGGTTGTAGATGGACACAATATCTCTATTTATTTTTTTTATGTGGTGCTGAGGATCGAACCCAGTGCCCCACGCATGTGAGGCAAGTGCTCTACCACTGAGCTACAACCCCAGCCCTTCTCAGAACCTTTAACATACCAATGTGTATTGTAGTTGTCAATGCATATGGAGGATCCTTTAAACTTGTCCAGCCACAGAAGTCTTATTGAAAAGCACTTAATAGAAACACTGTCAAGAATTGATGAACCAAAAGATCTCTGAATTATTACTGTCCAATACTATGATTCTCTAATGATTTCCAGGCCATTATTAAAATCCTTTAGGGACCATACTCATATCTTGGTAATAGATTTTAGGTCTACTGTCTCAGAAATTTGTCCAGGAAGCAAGAGATGCAGGTAAATGGGTTTGTAAAAATTTTAGTAATGCAAACTTAAATCCTAAATATTTTGGAAGGGAAATATAGTTACTTATGTTATTACTGACATTATTATCTCTTCTTGGTAATGTACAATTTGGTGGGACTGAAAATTAGTACAACCACTAATTGGACCACCAGAATGAAAAATTTTAGACTTTACATTAATATTTTGCTCTGATTTCATTCCCCTTTACTTTCCCTCCTCTTTCCCCCAGACTTCTTCCTCCATTCTATTTTCTTACATTTTTGTGAGATTCTTTTTTTAAAAAATTCTTTTTATCTCTCTAACTTCTACATATGAGAGAAAACATTCGACCCTTGACTTTCTGGGTCTGGCTTGTTTCAATTAGCATGTTGTTCTACAGCTCCATTCATTTAACAGTAAGTGACATAATTTCATTCTTCTTTATGGCTGAGTAAAACTCCATTGTGTATATATACTACATTTCTTTTATTCATTCATCTTTGAAAGACACCTGGGCTGGTTCTATAACTTGACTATTGTGAATTGCACTGCTATAAACACGGGTATGCCTGTATCACTATAGTATGCTGACTTTAGTTCTTTTGGATAAATACCTGGGAGTCACATAGGGGGTCTAGTCCTAGCCTTTGGAGGAATCGCTATGCTGCTTTCATAGTTGTTGTGCTAATTTTCAGTTCCACCAAAAATGTATAAATGTACCATTTTCCCTGCATCCTTGCCAGCATTTATTATTTGTATTTTATTTATGTTTATTTTTGTTTGTCCTTTTTATACACACGTAACTGTAGAGTGTATTTTGATGCATTATTGCATACATGGAGTAACTTATACTAATTAGGATCCCATTTTTGTGGTTGTACAAAATGTGGAGTTTCATTGATCATGTATTCATATGTAAACATAGGAAAGTTATTTCTGATTCATTCTACTGTCATTCCTATTTCCATCCCTGCTCCCTTCCCTTCATTCCCCTTTGTCTAATCCCATGAACTTCTATTCTCCCCTTCCCCACTTGTTAGCATGCACATATCAGAGAGAACATTCGTCCTCTGTGTTTTTGGGATTGGCTTATTTCACTTAGCATGAGAGTCTCCAGTTATATCCATTTACCTACAAATGCCATAATTTCATTCTTTATGGCTGAGTAATATTCCATCATGTATATGTACCACATTTTCTTTATCCATTCATCTGTTGAAGGGCACATCCATTTATCTGTTGAATAGGTTGGTTCCTATTATTTGTATTCTTTTTTTTAAATTTTTTTTGTTGTAAATGGACACAATACTTTTATGTGGTGCTGAGGGTCAAACCCAGTGCCTCCCATGTGCAAGACAAGCACTCCATTGCTGAGCTACCAACCCAGCCTTATTTGTATTCTTGATGACTGCCATTCTGACTAGAGTAACATTGAAATCACAGTGTAGTTTTGATTTGCATTTCCCTGATTGCTAAGTATGTCAAACAATTTTTTTCATATATTTGTTGGACATTTGTATTTCTTCTTTTGAGAATTGCCTGATTATTTCACTTGCCTATTTATTAATTGGGTATTGTGTTTTGTGTGTGTGTGGGTAAAAAATTTTGAGTTCTTTATATATTCTGGATATTAACTCTGTCAGAAGTGTGACCGGCAAAGATTTTCTCCCATTCTGTAGATTCTCTCTTCATAACCTTTATTTGCTGTGCAGAAACTTTTTAATTCAATGCCATCCCATTTATTGATTCTCAATTTTTATTTCCTGAACTTTACATTTCTTTTTTGAAGAAGCCGATGCCTGTGCCTAATGTTGGAGAGTTGACTCTGTTTTCTTCTAGCAGTTGCAAAGTTTCTGGTATAATTCCTAGGTCTTTGATCCATTTTGAGTTGAGTTTGATGCAAGATGACAGATGAGGATCTATTTTCATTCTTCTACATATGGATGTCCAGTTTTCCCAGCACAATTTGTTAAAAATATTACATTTTCTCCAACCTTTGTCAAGGATCAGATGACTGTATCTGTGCAGGTTTGTATGTGCCTTCTATTCCTTTGGTCTATGTGTCTGTTTTGGTTACTATACCTCTGTAGTATAATTTGAGATGGGATATTGTGATGCCTTCAGCAGTGCTCTTCCAGGTTATTTTTGATATTCATTTGAAGTACATTTAAATTAAATGATAGCTATTTTGAACACATTTTATCACATTGGATTTAATTTCCTGTAATACTCCTTTGATTGGCATTTTAGACCAGTGTTTCCCAAGTTATTGTATTTCATGGGTTAATAAGATATATGTTTATAAAATTGGAGGGGAAGAGGTCGTTCCCAACCATTTAACTTTGCTAAGGCACATTTAAAAGCTATTGGGCTGGGGGCAAAAGCAACTAACATCCACTATGACCATAAAATTTAAAAATATTTTAACACCACAAATTTAGGAGTGATAACATCAGAATAGAAGAGAGTTAATTAATTTTAACTTCATAAAATTTTCACCAGTTTCACTCAGATTAGGAAAATCCTCATCACAAAACTCCTTTGTCTCCAGCAACCAGCCACAATTTCGGCTAAGCTTGGAGGGCCTCCCTGCTTGGAAGACCAAGGTCTTGGGAGGAACCTGACCTGCCTAGCCAGGAAGTCTTCTGGCAGGTGTTCTCTTGAAGCCGCCTCTAAGCTTCAGTGTGTGGGAGATGCATTGAGTTTTGTTTGTTGGTAGGTTTCCTTTTTAATATTACTGTATATTTCTTTTACATTTTTGTCTTTCTTTTTGCCACAGTGTTTCTTCTCCCTTCATTGATACATCATCTATTCCTTGTGTCCTTTATTTGACCTGGAAAACTCAGATCTAAAATCATGCAACACTCCCCCCAAAACAGCAAGCCAGTGAGAAGCTGATTTCTCCATGGGAAGAAGTGAGGGACAAAGGGCTGGCAAGGTGGAATGGTTGTCTTAACTGCCCTTTTTTATTCTAGCACATTAAATTAATTTCACCATTACCTCAGACTGTATTCCCAGCAAGGAAGCACTTTGAGGCAATTATTCTTTGAAATATTTCTTTCAGTGCCACTGTGAGTTGGTGACATTTTCCTTGGCTGCCTCTCATGACCTATTTATAGTACCTGTTTTAAAAATATACCTGGTTTGACACTTCATAGTCTATTAGAAATATGGGGACATGAGTAGAAAAGGGTATAAAAATTATAAATAAATAAATAAAAACAACAAACTCCAAACAGTAGTGTGTGTGTGTGTGTATTCACCATAAGTGGTAGTTTTAAAATGTAGACTTCTCTGATCTTGAATAGCAGCATCAAGATAAGAGCTACTGAGCTGTATCTTGGTTTCTCCATTTGTTCAGTGTCCAAGAGGAAAAGCAGAGGTCAAACTAAAGCGGCACCAAATGAGGACCCACACAAATCCATTTTGCTCCTTGTGTGTGGGCAACACAACTATATGACCAACCTTAGCACAGAAGGAGAGCACCTCTTGGAGTCTGGAAAAGGCATGCTTTCACATTATAAATGTTGTTTAGCATGAGCTCTTCTTCAAGAACATATTTGATGCTATTTGCCCAACCTGGGTGCTGGGAAGGGATTTTACTGTTCATGTGGCATCCCTTTCCCTATCCTGGATTATTCTCAGACCAAGCCTGCAGTTAACCTCCTAAACCTCCTCTATGGCCTTTTGATGGTCAGACAATACATTTAATGCAAAAGAACCAAATACATGGCTGGAGAGGTCATACTTCTTGGGGAAGTTACCTTGGAAACATTTTCTAACTATATATCAAATTGGGTAAAATTCCATTCCTTTTACTGGCTTGAAGGAAATAAACATGAATTCAGTCTTGCCTCCTTTATCCTCTCCTTGCAACTCTCAATTATCTGCAAAGCATTGTAAAGAGGTGTCTTAATTTACACAGCAGTCCCAACTAACTGTGGTTTTGCTTTGCAAGGTTTTAGTTACCCAGTCAGTTGTGGTTTGAAAATGTTATGTGGAAAATTCCAGAAATGAATAATTGATAAACTTTAAAGTCTGTACCATTCTGATGAAATTGTGTATGATCCCACTCCATCCCACCAGTATCCCTTTGACCGGCATCCCTTTCATAATGTATATGCTACCTGCCCATTAGTCATTTAAATAGCCTATCTGCAGGAAGAAAGCACAGGGACCAGTGCTATCCACAGCTCAGACATCTACTGTGGATCTTAGAAAGTATCTCCTGTGGATAAAGATGAGACTACCATATTTAAATAGGAAATATGGCCCCATGATTCAAAATTTCAAAACATAAAGGGAACCCGCAGTTAAGGAGGCTTGCTTCAGAGCCACAAAGTTTATCTGAAGAGATTTCCTCTTCTTAACTCCTGGCCTCTGACCTCATCCTTTTCTTCTCCCTTCAGAATGGAGTGAGTTATATGATGGATGAGTTTGAGAGAAAGATTGATGCGTGGAGCTCAGTTCTCTCCTTCCTTATGGGAGCCAAGATGACTATAGCTAAATGAACTATTGCTAACTCCATGCCAAGAAATGTACAAGGACATCTCGATGTGGGAAAGCTTGAGGGGGCCCAACCTAGGAGGATGAAACTGCTTGGAGTTTAGTATCAGAAAATCCACTGTGGGCAATGCTTGAGCTGTGTTCTCAGATGTGAGCTTTATCAATAATATAAGTAATATTTTGAAACCTCATTGCCACTCTTTGTTTCCTGTCAATCACAACATATCCTTCCAGAGGTGTAGATACACATAAATTCTTCATTCTCTTCCTTTAAAAAATAAGTAGTAGTATATTATATATACCACTCTGCATCTCGATCATTTATATCAGAACACAGAGAATATCCTCATTTTTCTTTATTGATGCATAGAATTCCATTGTGTGGAAGGATCATAATTAATTTAATCAGTTCCCTGTTAATGAAGAGCTAGGCTATTTCCAATATTTCACTATTAATAATATGCTATAATGAATGATCTTTTACACATGTAATTTTTCATACATGGAAATATTGCCTAGCTGATAAAGTCTTATAATTAGAATTTCTGGGTCAAAAATTTACATGTGTATTTGGATGCATTTCTGTCTTCAAAATTAGTCAACTAAGCAATTTTCTGCATCATATAGCATTACTCAACTGTGGCTTTTAAATACATTTTAATATCTAGCATAATTTATTTTTAATATACGGTATATTTTAAAAGTGATTTCCTAATATTTTGCTGTTTATATCTCAACTGAGATTCAAAATTAAATTTATTGATACATTAAGTTTATCTCTTTTTGTGATACATTCCTTTGGTTATTCATAGTTCATTTTGTCTCTTAGTAGAATTTTGAAGTGTTCTTCACAGACATCTCAAATAATTCTTGAGTTTATGTCCAACTATTTGTTATTTTTATCTTTACTCAGATTTACCAATTGTTAACATTTTGCAACATTTATTTTATTCTTTCTCAAAAGAGACACACTTTTCCCTGAACTATTTGAGAGTGATTACTTTTGTCAAGCCCCCTTTTCTTTTAATCTTTCACTGTATATTTCCTACAAACAAAGATTCTTCATATTATAAGAGTACAGTAATAAAACTTGGGAAATTTAACATGGAAACAATACTACTATTTAATTTGCAGTCCATACTCAATTTTATCAATTGTCTCCAAAATGTCTTTTGTAGCAACTTTTTTCTTTGCTGGGACAGATCCATCCAGGATCACATGTTACATTTGTCATGACTCTTCACTTTTTTCTAGATCCTCAATCTTACATAAAAATGACATTTTGAAGTGTACACATCAGTTGTTTGGGTTTACCTGTTGCATTCTCACAGTAAGATTCAGTGTATAGACTTTTGGTTGAAAAAGATAAATGCTATTATGTTCTCAGGGCATCAAAACTGTAGACTCATTTATGTTCACATTTCTTATTTTGGCATACTAATTTTGATCATTAGCCCATTTGTTTCTTCTGTTATATATTCTAATTATTTGATTCATGCATGCTTATGTATATTTGTATGCATAGGAATATGTGTATATTTTTGTCACTGCTTCTGGTGTTAACTTTGTATCCAGCTATCTGCTGAGAGACCTGGGTTTCTCAGTCTGCACATCCTGCAAGAAGAAGCTCTGTCTTCCTCTGCCCAGACATTCTTTTCATGTTGTTGTACAGCTGTGGAAGGTACAGCTGGTGCCTTCTTCCAGAGTAGAGGAGAAGGTCATTTACTGTCCAGAATTGTAGCCCTGGAACTTACCTGAGTCATTGTTTGGGCTTATCAACATTTTGTAGTCTGATAATAGTACATCTTCTATCCTGAAAGCCCATCAACAATGGGCTAATTTTTAAGAAATTCGTTGGATCGTCCATGTTCCCTACCATGCATAGGCATCTGGTATTGTTGAGTATACGAACAGCTTCCTTAAAAAAACTACTCAAAATTTTTCCAGTTCTACCTCGTTCAGTTCCTTCTGGTTTACACACCATACTAAGGCAGTTGGTCACGGAATGCAGCTGTCTTCAGAAAGGAATCACTTCTCAATCTCTTCCTGGTGGTGATCAGGGATGGGAGGTTTTATAGCCTTATTGGGATTCTATCCTGACTACTTTTGGGCATCATGTTTCTTTCTTTCCATTTTCAACAACTGTGCTAGCTGGGTTGGTAAGTCCTCCAAGAGCCAGCTAGCCAAGTGGGGCACCAAACTTAATAATTCAGGCATCAGAATTTCAAACTGATATGGTCCTAGACCATAAGGTAATAACTGCTGTTTTAGTCAATTTTTTCATCATTGTGATCAAAAGATCTGACAATAACAACATACAGGAAAAAGAGTTTGGGGCTCACAGTTTCAGAGGTCTCAGTTCATAGATGGTCTACTCCATTGCTCTGGGCCCAAGATAAGGCAGAACATCATGATGGAATGGTATGGAGGAAGAAGGCATCTCATAACATGGTAATAAGGAAGTAGAGAGAGAGCTCTACTCACCATAGACAAAATATAACCCTAAAGACACGCCTCTGGTGACCTACTTCTTCCAGTCACACCCTACTTGCCTTCAGTTACTGCTTAGTTAATCCATTTCAGTGGATTAATGCACTAATTAGGTTAAGGCTCTTGTAACTCAATTATTTCACCTCTAAACTTTCTTGCATTGTCTCACACATGAGCTTTTGGGGGACCCCTAAATCTAAACCATAACAACCATTATAATTGAGTACACTGCTTGCCAAAGACCTCATATAGTGACCCACTTGGACTACAGTATGTGACATAATGGGATTTGTAAATTTTATCTAAAAATGCCTTTGTCTATCTTGCAGTTGACTTTTGTGTGTGTGTGTGTGTGTGTGGTGCTTGGGATTGAACACAGGACCTTGTACATGGGAGGCAAGCACTCTACCAACTGAGCTATATCCCTAGCCTGCCCCTGACTTTTTCAGAATAAATGTCTGGGTTCAAGTAGAATATGATTGGGAAACAGGTGAAGTGATAGTTGCTGGACTGTATTTTGTAGCAATGGAGGGACAGCCGGAGTCTCAGTATCAGGTGGTGGTGGTGGGGGACCAGTGATATGAAGGAAGGAGGGGCATTAAGGATCATTTTTGTTTGTTTCCAGAAATACTCCTGAAGTTTTCCTTATGAGAGAAAATGCTCAAAAATTCTCTAGTGTGACTGTCCCATAAGCAGTGAGAAAGGGATGACAGTAGAAATGATCACATTTTAAAGTTTTTATTTTTATCAGAGAAAATATGGGGAGGAATAAAAGCTAAATTCTCATCTTCTCTGGGTGGCAGCTAATAGATGATACCTAACCCATAATTTTGGTTGAATAAACATTCAGGGTTTACTTTATTATTACCATGTAAACTAAATCTGTGGATGAATTTGTTGGTAAGGTATGATTACTTTTCCTTTGCTGTGCAAATATTTGCTGATTACAAGAGGGATTGGGATCTAACACACAAATGGGGAATTTGGCCCTAGAATTATTTTTCTATGTACTTTCCACCAATTAAACTCAAAATTCTCATTATTGTCTAAATCTTTTCTCACAACTTCCATAATTATTATGTATTCTCTCCTACTGGAGAAATTGGTCGATGGTATAATGGACAAAAAGGTAAAGTACACATGCAGAGAAAGGTAAGTTGGTAGATTTGTTGGAGAGATGTTGCAAAAGTTATTTTCTGATTGCAGCTGTTTTCTCAGTGAAATAAAAAGCAAGTTCATCAGTGAGAGTGAGAAAGGCCAAGAGGCTGGAAATTTAAGAAGAGGGGAGAAAGTGTAAGACAGCTGTAGAGGAAACTGAGAGTAAGTAAACAAGGGAAATGAAATAGGATTTCTCATGCATACTGAGGGCCCTCTGGAGATTTGTGATCATAAATTTAAAGTAATGCCCCTTAGCAAGTTGGGAGGTTTTATGCAGTCATCTTCAGCTGCTCGCATTTAGATACAGAGAGCATCTGGCAAAGCCTTCTGTTAGAGGTTGAGACAACCCCAGCACCAATTCTTCATCTGTAAAATGGAAATAGTTATAGTTCCCTTAGTAAATTGAGATTTAAATAAGATTAGGAATAGAAAAGAAATTCACCTAGTACCAGCACATAAGAATTGGTTTTAAAATGCCAATTAAAAAAATAATTATTATTGTTGTTGATGATGTTAATAATTCAAAAATTGATCAATCTTTTATTTATCACCAATACTACTGTAGTTACAGTCATTTAGTAATTCAGAAAGGCAAGTAATTTAAACACTTCTTTTTTAATTCTAAAGCTTAACCTCTTTGTCATTTTTAAAAATTTATTTATTCTAATTAGTCATACATGACATCAGAATGCATTGTGATTCATTGTACACAAATGGAGCACAACTTTTCATTTCTTTGGTTGTACATGATGTAGAGTCACACCATATGTACAGTCACACATGTACCTAGGGCAATGATGTCCATCTCATTCCACCATCTTTCCTGCCCCCATACCTATCCCCTTCCCTCCCTCCCTTTGGACCAAAGTTCCTCCATTCTTCCCATGCCCTCTTCCCCATTATGGATCAGCATCCACTTATCAGAGAGAACATTCAGCCTTTGGTTTTTTGGGATTGGCTTACTTTGCTTAGTATGATATTCTCCAACTCCATTCATTTACCTGCAAATGCCATAATTTTATTCTCTTTTAACCCTGAATAATATTCCATTGTGTATATATGCTACATTTTCTATATCAAACTAAATCTGTGGAGGGCATCTAGGTTGGTCCCAGTTTAGCTATTGTGAATTGAGCTGCTATAAACATTGAAGTGGCTGCATCACTGTAGTATGCTGATTTTAAGCACTTTGGGTATAGACCAAAGAGTGGGATAGCTAGGTTGAATAGTGGTTCCATTCCAAGTGTTCTAAAGCATCTCTATACTGTTTTCCAGATTGGTTGTACCAATTTGCAGTCCCACCAGCCTTTTCCTCCACATCTTCTGTTGAACCCAGGATGCAAAGAAAAGATCATCAACTCCAATTTCAAATCAAATTAAGCAAGCTGATATTGTGTATACATGAGAGCTGATCAGTGGCTGCCTCATTCAAAACTAGGGCCAGAGGACAGCACTTGGTCCAAGATCAGGGAGATTTTTATAACACAAAGAGTTTCAAAGGTAGGTATCTTGGGAATTTACAGCTAACAGGATTCTGGCAAGCGTTAATACAGAAGCAGATAGCAAATTAATGATTTGCATGGCTCTAGTGAAAGCCAGACATGATTATCTAGTCAAAGCCAAGATTTCAGGGAGGGAAGTTTTTAGTCAAAGCCAGACATGGTCCACGCAAGTAAAACAGAAATAAATTTTTTATGACCTTGGGTTGAGATAGCTCCCAATCTTAAAATAGAATTAGGCTGGGTTCATCACCTCACCAACACTTGTTGTTTGTATTCTTGATAATTGCCATTCTGAATGGCGTGAGATGAAATCTTTTTTTTTTTTTTTGGTACTGGAGATTGAACTCAGGGGCACTTGACCACTGAGCCACATCCTCAGCCCTATTTTGTGTTTTATGTAGAGACAGGATCTCACTGAGTTGCTTAGTGCCTCGCCGTTGCTGAGGCTGGCTTTGAACTTGTGATCCTCCTGTCTCAGCCTCCCTAAGTGCTGGGATTACAGGCTTGTGCCACTGTGCCTGGCTATGAGATAAATCTTAGAGTAGTTTTGATTTGCATTTCTCTAATGGCTAGAGATGTTGAACATTTCTTTATATATTTGTTAATCAATTGTATATCTTCTTCTGAAAAATGTCTGTTTATCTCCTTAGCCCATTTATGGATTAGGTTGTTTGTTTCTTTGGCATTAAGTTTTTTGAGTTTATATGTCCTGGAGATCAGTGCTCTCTACCTGTTGTGAAGTGGCAAAAATGTGCTCCCAGGATGTAGGCTCTCTGTTCACATCACTGATTGTTTCTTTTGCTTAGAAGAAGCATTTTAGTTTGAATTCGTACCATTTATTGATTCTTGATTTTACTTCTTGCACTTTAGGAGTCTTGTTAAGGAAGTCAAGGCCTAATCTTACATGATGAAGGGTTGGGCCTGCTTTTTCCTCAGTTAGGTGCAGGGTCTCTGGTCTAATTCCTAGGTCCTTGGTCCACTTTGAGTTGAGTTTTGTGCATGGTGAAAGATAGGGGTTTAGTTTCATTTTGCTGCATATGGATTTCCAGTTTTCCCAGCACCATTTGTTGAAGAGGCTATCTATTCTGCAATGTAGGTTTTTTGGCACATTTGTCTAGTATAAGATAACTGTATTTATGTGGGTTTGTCTCTGTGTTTTCAGTTCTGTATCATTGGTCTACGTGTCTATTTTGGTACCAATACCATGCCATTTTTGTTACTATAGCTTTGTAGTATAGTTTGACATCTGGTATTGTGATGCCTCCTGCTTCACTCTTCTTGCTAAGGATTGCTTTGGCTATTCTGGGTCTCTTATTCTTCCAAATGAATTTCATGATTGCCTTTTCTATTTCTATAAGAAATAACATTGAGATTTTAATTGGAATCGCATTGAATCTGTATAGAGCATTGGGTAGTATGGCCATTTTGACAATATTGATTCTGCCTATCCAAGAGCATGGGAGATCTTTCCATCTTCTAAGGTCTACTTCAATTTCTTTCTTTAATGTCCTGTAGTTTTCATTGTAGAGGTCTTTCACCTCTTTCATTAAATTGATTCTCAAGTATTTAATGTTTTTTGAAGCTATTGTGAATAGGGTAGTTTTCCTAATTTCTCTTTTGGAGGATTCATTACTGATGTATAGAAATACATTTGACTTATGAGTATTTATTTTATATTCTGCTACTTTGCTGAATTTATTTATTAATGCTAGAAGTTTTCTGGTGGAATTTTTTGGATCCACTAAGTAAAGAATCATGTCATTGGCAAATAATGATAGTTTTAGTTCTTCTTTTCCTATTCATATCCCTTTAATTTCTTTCATCTGTTTAATTGCTCTGGCTAGAGTTTCAAGGACTATGTTGAATAGAAGTGGTGTCTTGTTTCCATTTTTAGAGGGTATGCTTCCAATTTTTCTCCATTTAGGATGATGTTGGCCTTGGGTTTTGCACAGATAGCTTTTATAATGTTGAGGTATGTTCCTAATACCCCTAATTTTCCTAGTGTTTTGAACATGAGGAGGGGCTGTATTTTGTCAAATACTTTCTCAGCATCTATAGAGATAATCATATGATTCTTGTCTTTAAGTCTATTGATGTGATAAATTATGCTTATTGATTTCCATATGTCAAACCAACTTTGCATACCTGGGATAAAACTCACTTGATTGTGGTGCACTATTTTTTAAATATGTTTTTGTATGTAATTTGCCAGAATTTTATTGAGAATTTTTGTGTCAATGTTCATCAAGGATATTGGTCTGGAGTTTTTTTTCTTTGATGTGTCTTTGTCTGGTTTTGGAATCAGGGTGATACTAGCCTCATAGAATGAGTTTGGAAGGGTTCCCTCCATTTCTATTTCATGGAATAATTTGAGGAGTATTGGTATTAATTCTTCTTTGAAGGTCTTGTAGAACTCTGCTGAGAATCTGACTGATCCCAGGCTTTTCTTGGTTGATAAGTTTTTGATGTTGTCTTCTATTTCTTTGCTTGAAATTGATCTGTTTAAGTTATATAAGCCCTCCTGATTCAGTTGAGGCAGATCATATGCTTCTAGAAATTTGCTGATGTCTTTGGGATTTTCTATTTTACTGGAGTATAGATTTTCAAAATAGTTTCTAACTATCCTCTATATTTCAATAGTGTCTGTCATGATATTTCCTTTTGCATCTCAAATTTAGTAATTTGAGTTTTCTCTCTCCTTATTTTTATTAGAGTGGCTAAGAATTTGTCAATTTTATTTATTTTTTCAAAGAACCAGCCTTTTGTTCTGTCAATTTTTTTTGAATTGTTTCCTTTGTTTCAATTTCATTGATTTCAGACCTGATTTTAATTATTTCCTGTCTTCTACTTCTTTTGGTGTTGGTTTGTTCCTCTTTTTCTAGGGCTTTGAGATGTAATGTCAGGTCATTTATTTGTTGACTTTTCCTTCTTTTGATGAATGAGCTTATTGCAATGAACTTTCCACAACATATTGTGCCTTCATAGTGTCCCAGAGATTTTGATATGTTGTAACAGAGTTCTCATTTACCTCTAAGAATTTTTTTTATCTCCTTCTTGATGTCTTCTGGTATCCATGCATCATTCTATAGTGTATTATTTAGTCTCCAGGTGATGGAGTAGCTTCTATTTTTTATTGTATCATTGATTTGTAATTTCATTCCATTATGGTCTGATAGAATGCAGGGTGTATCTCTATATTTTTGTATTTGTTAAGACTTGCTTTGTGGCATCACATATGGTCTATTTTAGAAAAGGATCAATGTGTTGCTGAGAAAAAACTGTATTCACTTGTTGATGGATGAAATATTATATATGTGTGTTAATTCTAAATTATTGATTGTATTATTGAATTCTATGGTTTCTTTGTTTAGTTTTTGTTTGGAAGATCTATCCAGTGGTGAGAGAGGTGTGTTAAAGTCATCGAGTATTACTGTGTTATGGTCTATTTGATTCTTAAAATTTAGAATGGTTTGTTTGATACATATGGATGCTCCATTGCTCAGGGCATAGATATTTATGATTGTTATGTCTTGTTGACAGATGGTTCCCTTAAGCAGTATGAAATGACCTTCTTTATCCCTTCTGACTATCTTTGGTTTGAAGTTTACTTTATCTGATGTGAGGATGGAAACCCCTGCTTGTTTACATGGTCCATTTGAGTTGTATGTTTTCTCCCATCTTTTCACCTTCCATCTGTGGATGTCTTTTTATATGAGATGAGTCTCTTGATGGCAGCATATTGTGGGGTCTTTTTTAAAAATCCAATCTGCCAGTCTATGTCTTTTAATTGAAGAGTTTAGGCCATTAACATTCAGGGTTATTATTGAAATATGGTTTGTATTCCTGTTCATTTTGGTTTATTTTTGGTTTTTAACTGACTTGATTTCTCCTTTGATTGGATTTTCCTTTAGTGTAGTTCCTCCCTATGCCAATTTTCATTATTGTTTTTCATTTCCTCCTCATAGAATATTTTGCTGAGAATGTTCTCTAGTGCAGGCTTTCTCATTGTAAATTCTTTTAACTTTTGTTTATCATGGAAGTTTTCATTTTGTCATCAAATCTGCACCTTAATTTTGCTGGATATAACATTCTTGGTTGGCACCCATTGTCTTTCAGAGCTTGGTATATGTTGTTCCAGGATCTCCTGGCTTTGAGAGTCTGGGTTGAGAAATATACTGAAATCTGAATTGGTTTCCATCTGTATGTAATCTGAACTATCTCTCTTGCAACTTTTAAAATTCTATTCTTATTGTGTGGTAGGCATTTTCATTATAACGTGCCTTGGTGTGGATCTGTTGTAGTTTTGTACATTTGGTGTCCTCTAAGCCTCTTGTATTTGATTTTCCAATTCATTCTTCATATTTGGGAAATTTTCTGATATTATTTCATGGAAGAGATTGTGCATTCCTTTGGTTTGTACCTCAGTGCCTTCCTTTATCCCAATAATTATTAGATTTGGTCTTTTCATGTTATTTCATAATTCCTGGATATTCTGTTCATAGTTTCTTACCATCTTCATTGTGTGGTCAACTTTATTTTCAAGCTTATTTATTTTGTTTTCATTGTCTGAGGTTCTGTCTTCTGAGTTCTCTAGTCTGTTGGTGATACTTTCTATTGAATTTTTTTGTTTTGTTTTGTTTAGGCTTACATGTTAACAGTGTAAATTGATTCATTGTACATAGATAGAGGATAACATATCAATTCTCTAGTTGTAAGTTGTATAGAATCACAACATATATGCAGTCATACATAAAGTTAGGGTTATTATGACCATCATATTCCACCACCCTTGCTGTCCCCATGCCCCCTCCCCCCTTAAACCCCTGTGAACAGAGATCCACCATTGTTCCCCTGTCCTTCCCCACATTATGGATCAGCATCCACTTATCAATAAGTACATTCGGCATTTGGTTTTCTGAGATTGGCTTACTTCACTTAGCATAATATTCTCCAACTCCATCCATTTACCCGTAAATGCCATAATTTTATTCTCTCTTATTGCTGAGTAATATTCCATTGTGTATATATACCACAGTTTCTTTATCCAGTCATCTATCGAAGGGCATCTAGGTTGGTTCCACAGTTTAGCCATTGTGAATTGAGCTGCTATAAACATTGAGGTGGCTGCAGCACTGTAGTACGCTGTTTTTAAATCTTTTGGGTATAGACCTAGGAGTGAAATAGCACACTCAAATGGTGGTTCCATTCCAGGTTTTCTAAGGAATCTCCATACTGCTTTCCAGATTGGTTGTACCAATTTGCAGTTCCACCAGCAATGTATGAGTGTGCCTTTTTCCCCACAACCTCGCCAACACTTATTGTTGTTTGTATTTTTGATAATTGCCATTCTGACTGGCGTGAGATGAAATCTTAGGGTAGTTTTGATTTGCATTTCTCTGATTGCTAAAGATGTTGAACATTTTTTCATATGTCTGTTGATGGATTGTATATCTTCTTCTGTGAAGTTTGTGTTCAGCTCTTTGGCCCATTTATTGATTGGGTTGTTAGATTTTGGTGTTAAGTTTTTTGAGTTCTTTTTTTTTTAATTTTTTTAGTTGTAGATGGACACAATTTATTTATTTTATTTATTTTTATGTCGTGCTGAGGATCGAACTCAGTGCCTCATGCATGCAAGGCGAGTGCTCTACCACTGAGCCACAATCCCAGCCCAAGTTTTTTTAGTTCTTTATATATCCTGGAGATTAGTGCTCTATCGGATGTGTGTGTGGCAAAGATTTGTTCCCAGAATGTCAGCTCTCTGTTCACTTCATTGATTATTTCTTTTGCTGAGAAGAAGCTTTTTAGTTTGAATTTATCCCATTTGTTGATTCTTGATTTTACTTCTTGTGCTATAGGAGTCTTGTTAAGGAAGTATGGTCCTAATCTGACATGATGAAGATTTGGGCCTATTTTTTCTTCTATTAGGCATTGAGTTTCTGGCCTGATTCCCAGGTCCTTGATCCACTTTGAGTTGAATTTTGTGCATGGTGAGAGATAGGGGCTTAGTTTCATTTTGCTGCATATGGATTTCCAGTTTTCACAGCACCATTTGTTGGAGAGGCTGTCTTTTCTCCAGTGTACATGTTTGGCTCCTTTATCTAGTATAAGGTAACTGTATGTAAGTGGGTTCATCTCTGTGTCTTCTATTCTATACCATTGGTCTACATGTCTATTTTGGCGCCAGTACCATGCCGTTTTTGTTACTATAGCTTTGTAGTATAATCTGGAGTCAAGTATTGTGATGCCTCCTGCTTCACTCTTCTTGCTAAGGATTGCTTTGGCTATTCTGGGTCTCTTATTCTTCCAAATGAATTTCATGATTGCCTTTTCTATTTCTATAAGAAATGACATTGGGATTCTAATTGGTATTGCATTGAATCTATATATCACTTTGGGAAGTATGGCCATTTTGACAATATTGATTCTGCCTATCCAGGAGCATGGGAGATTATTCCATCTTCTTAGGTCTTCTTCAATTTCTTTCTTCAGTGTCTTGTAGTTTGCATTGTAGAGGTCTTTCACCTCTTTTGTTAAATTGATTCCCAAGTATTTTATTTTTTTTGAGGCTATTGTGAATGGGATAGTTTTTCTAATTTCTCTTTCAGAGGTTTTATCACTGATGTATAGAAATGTAATTGATTTGTGGGTGTTGATTTTATATCCTGCTACTTTGCTGAATTCATTTATTAGTTCTAAAAGTTTTCTGGTAGAATTTTTTGGATCCTCTAAGTATAGAATCATATCGTCCGCAAATAATGATAGTTTGAGTTCCTCTTTTCCGATTCGTATCCCTTTAATTTCTTTCATCTATCTAATTGCTCTGGCTAGTGTTTCCAGGACTATGTTGAATAGCAGTGGTGAGAGAGGGCATCCCTGTCTAGTTCCTGTTTTCAGAGGGAATGATTCCAATTTTTCTCCATTTAGGATGATGTTGGCCTTGGGTTTAGCATAGATAGCTTTTACAAAGTTGAGGTATGTTCCTTCTATCCCAAGTTTTTCTAGAGTTTTGAGCATAAAAGGGTGTTGTGTTTTGTCAAATGCCTTCTCTGCATCAATTGATAAAATCATATGACTCTTATCTTTAAGTCTATTGATGTAATGTATTACATTGATTGATTTCCGTATGTTGAACCAACCTTGCATCCCTGGGATGAACCCCACTTGATCATGGTGCACTATTTTTTTTATATGTTTTTGTATGCAATTTGCCAGAATTTTATTGAGAATTTTTGCATCTATGTTCATCAGGGATATTGGTCTGAAGTTTTCTTTCTTTGATGTGTCACTGTCTGGTTTTGGAATCAGGGTGATACTTGCCTCATAGAATGAGTTTGGAAGGGTCCCCTCCTTTTCTATTTCATGAAATAGTTTGAGGAGAATTGGTATTAATTCTTCTTTGAAACTCTTGTAGAACTCAGCTGAGAATCCATCTGGACCTGGGCTTTTCTTGGTTGGCAGGCTCTTGATGGCCTTGTCTATTTCCTTGTTTGAAATTGATCTGTTTAAGTTGTGTATGTCCTCTTGGTTCAGTTTGGGTAGGTCATATGTCTCTAGAAATTTGTCGGTGTCTTCAGGGTTTTCTATTTTACTGGATTATAAATTTTTAAAATAGTTTCTAATTATCCTCTGTATTTCAGTAGTGTCTGTTGTGATATTTCCTTTTTCATCTCGAATTTTAGTAATTTGGGTTCTCTCTCTCCTCCTTTTCGTTAGGGTGGCTAAGGGTTTGTCAATTTTGTTTATTTTTTCAAAGAACCAGCTTTTTGTTTTGTCAATTTTTTGAATTGTTTCTTTTGTTTCAATTTCATTGATTTCAGCCCTGATTTTGATTATTTGCTGTCTTCTAGTTCTTTGGGTGTTAATTTGTTCTTCCTTTTCTAAGGCTTTGAGTTGAAGAGTCAATTCATTTATTTGTTGGCTTTTACTTCTTCTAATGTATGAGTTTAGTGCTATGAACTTTCCTCTTAGCACTGCCTTCATGGCATCCCAAAGATTTTGATATGTTGTATCGGAGTTTTCATTTGCTTCTAAGAATTTTTTTTATCTCTTCCTTGATGTCTTCTGTTATCCATGCATCATTCAATAGCATATTATTTAGTTTCCAGGTGAAGGAATAGTTACTGCTTTTTTATCTGTCATTGATTTATAATTTTATTCATTGTGGTCAGATAGGATGCAGGATAGAATCTCTATTTTTTTGTATTTGCTAAGACTGGCTTTGTGACATAACATATGATCTATTTTGGAAAAGGATTCATGTGCAGCTGAGAAGAAAGTGTATTCACTTGATGATGGATGGAACACTCTATATATGTCTGTTAAGTCTAAATTATTGATAGTTTCATTAAGATCTATGATTTCTTTATTAAGTTTTTGTTTGGAAGATCTATCCAATGGTGAAAGAGCTGTGTTAAAGTCTCCAAGTATTATTGTGTTGTGGTCTATCTGATTCTTGTATTTGAGAAGGATTTGTTTGATATATGTAGAAGCTCCATTATTTGGGCCATAGATATTTATGATTGTTATGTCTTGTTGATGTATTGTTCCCTTAAGAAGTATGAAATGACCTTCTTTATCTCTTTTTACCATCTTTGGTTTGAAGTCCACTTTATTTGATCTGAGGATGGAAACTCCTGCTTGTTTGCGGGGTCCATGTGAATGAAATGTTTTTTCCCATCCTTTCACTTTCAGCCTGTGGATGTCTTTTCCTGTGAGATGAATCTCTTGAAGACAGCATATTGTTGGGTCTTTTTTTTTTAATCCAGTCTGTCAGTCTATGTCTTTTAATTGGTGCATTTAGGCCATTTACATTCTGGGTTATTATTGAATTATGATTTGTAATTCCGGTCATTTTGGTTTGTTTTTGATTTTTACCTTGAGTTGTTTTCTCTTTTGAATGGTCTTTCTTCTAGTGTAGTTCGTCTCTTTGTAAATTTCCATTGTTGGTTATCATTTCCTCCTCATGGAGTATTTTGCCAAGAATGCTGTGTAGTGCAGGCTTTCTTGCTGTAAATTCTTTTAACTTTTTTTTTATCATGGAAGGTTTTTATTTCATCATCAAATCTGAAGGTCAATTTTGCTGGATATAGGATTCTTGGTTGGCATCCATTGTCTTTTAGGGCTTGGAATATGTTATTCCATGATCTCCTGGCTTTTAGTGTCTGGGTTGAAAAATCTGCTGAGATACGAATTGATCTCCCCTTATATGTAATCTGGTTCCTCTCTCGCGTGGCCTTTAAAATTCTATCCTTATTCTGTATGTTGGTCATTTTCATTATAATGTGCCTTGGTGTAGATCTGTTGAAATTTTGTATGTTTGGTGTCCTGTAAGCCTCTTGTATTTGATTTTCCATTTCATTTTGCATATTTGGGAAATTTTCTGATATTATTTCATTGAAGAGATTGTGCATTGCTTTGGTTTGAAATTCTGCGCTTTCTTCTATCCCAATAAATCTTAGATTTGGTCTTTTGATGCTGTCCCATATTTCTTGTATGTTCTGATCATGATTTTTTACCATTTTCGCTATATGGTCAAATTTATTTTCAAGATTGTGTATCTTATCTTCATTATCTGAGGTTCTGTCTTCCAGGTGATCTAGTCTGCTGGTGATGCTTTCTATTGAGTTTTTTATTTGGTTTATTATTTCCTTCATTTCAAGAATTTCTGATTGGTTGTTTTTCACGATCTCTAGCTCTTTCTTAAAGTAATCTTTTGCTACTTGTAATTGCTCTCTTATCTCTTTGTTAGAATGATCGATGGTTGCCTTTATTTGCTCTCCTATTTCTTTGTTGGATTGATCGATTTTTGCCTGTAATTATTCACTTATGTCATTCTTTGGTTCACTGATCATTTTAATTATGTACATTTGGAATTCTTTCTCTGACATTTCATCAACTGTGCTGTCAAATGATTCTGTTATAGTCGTATCCAGGTTTATTTGGGGCACTTTCTTCCCTTGTTTTTTCATGTTGATTGTGTATCTTTCTTTCTTGAAATACCAATCTGAGGTATTGCGGCTTCTATCCTATAATCTTCTATTGACATTCCAGATTACCTGTGTCTCACCTTGGAGCTATTTCTGTTCTCCCAGTGTCCCCAGATGGGCACTACTGTCATTAAAGTTGGTGGTAGAAGTAGTGGATGTACCTCTAGAGGGCAGTGGGAGTGGCTTTGGCTGGGCTCCTGAGGCAGCCCCTGAGGGCTGTTTTGGCCCTCTCTTGCACTCCTGCTGGTGAACAGGAACTCTGGAGCAGAAGTAGAGGCGGGCTCAGGTTTCACTTGGGCAGAGTCACAAGCCTGGAGAGTTTATGTGCGACCCTTACAGTGAGTATGAGCTCCCCTGGGGTTAGAGGCTAGCAGGCTCTGGTCTGCCTTCAACTGGGCACCCTGGCATTCCCACTGGAACTCTGAAGCAGAACTGAGGCAGGCCCAGAGCACACTAGGGTGAGGCCTCTTCACGCTGGTGTCTCTGGAGGCCACTCTTTCCCTGGATGTGCTTTCCTCTGTTGCTGGTAGCAATCAGACTCTGGTCAACCCTTAGTTGGACACCCGTGGAGTTTCCTGAGGGTGGATCTGGGCCCTCTGTAGCCCCTGCTGGAACCCGGGAACTCTGGAGTGGAACTGGGGCAGACCCAGGCTGCCCTTGGACGGGGCTGCCTCGTGCTGGTGTCTCTGGAGCGACTCTTGCCCTGAATTTGGGCTCCCCAGTGGCTAGAGGTAGCTGACCCTGGTCTCCCTTTGGTTGGATGACCATGGAGGTTCCTGAGGGCAGATCAGGGTCCTTTGGGGCTCCTGCCATTCCACAGGAATTCTGGAGCAAAACTGGGGCGGGCCCAGGCTGCCCTTGGGCGGGGCTGTCTCACGCTAGGGTCTCTGCGGGGACTCTTACCCTGAGTTTGGGCTCCCCTGAGGCTAGAGGTAGCAGTCCCTGGTCTCCCTTTAGCTGGACACCCGTGGAGGTTCTTGAGGGCGGATCAGGGCCCTCTGCGGCTCTTGGTGGTCCCCAGGAACTCTGGAGCAGAGATGAGGAGGGCCCATGTATTGAACTTTTTATTTGGTTTATTGTTTCCTTCATTTCAAGGATTTCTGCTTGGCTTTTTATCAAAGTCTCTCTCTACGTCTTTCTTGAAGTAATCTTTTGCTCCCTGTATTTGCTCTCTTATCTCTTTTTTGGAGTAATCAATCGTTGCCTGTATTTGCTCTGTAATCTCTTTGTTGGATTCATCAATTGTTGCCTGTAATTGCTCTCTTATATTATTCTGTGTTTCAGAGATCATTTTAATTATGTACGTTCCGAACTCCTTCTCTGACATTTCTTCTACTGTGTGTCAATGGATTCTACTATTATAGCATCTTGGTTTGATTGGGGCATTTTCTTTCTTTGTTTTTTCACATTGTTCATGTGTCTTCCTCTCTATCAGTGCAAATATGAGGTATTATAGTTTCTACCCTATATTCTTGTAGTGTTCCTTCAAGTTACCGATACCTCACCTCTGGTGTAACTGGGTGTGCAGGGACCTCAGGGAATGTCTTTCTGGTCCTGGCTGTTGTCTTTAGATGTAAGTAGGCTGGGACAGCCACCTGTTGTTAAATGGGGGAACAGCAGTGTGGTAGATCTCCTCCTCTGTGCATTGGGCCAGGGTCAGTCTCCTCCTCCACATGTGTGGGGCCAGGGTTTGTCTCCTTCACATCCTCCACTCATTGGGCTGGGGTCTTCTTTGTCATTTCTTTAGATTTTCTATGCCTTCTCTAATTGGTCATTTGGTGGTCATACAACAGTCTTCAACAAGGTCCATTTTGCATGCAGAGATGTCTATGCCAAATCATCTGTCAGAAATTTCAGCACAGTTGTGATCCAGTTTATTCCCTGTATTAATAAGCTCTTATACTTCTTAGGGGTAGAAAAATACCATAATCTGGTTTGAATAATAAGATAATTGATAGGCTTGTATATCTGAAACATCTATAGGTAACTGACTTCAGGTACAGCTGGATGGAAGGTCTAATGATTGAGGGTCAGGGCTTTCTCTTTCTCTCAGCTCTACTTTCCTTTGTAGTTTATTTATTCTCATTGCAGATGAGCTTTCTCCACTCAGGTTAACTATTTCCTGGTATCTGTAAATTTATTGCTTAAACTTGGCAAAAGTTCTGTGATCCTCATTGGTGTAACTTGGATCATGTGGATTAATCACTGTGCTTTCATTGGTCATCCCATTCTTGGATTTCATGGGCTGGAGATGGCCACATGTGGGCCACATGGACCCAAGATGAGGAAGTGGTGATGTCCCACAGGAGACTCAGGATGCTGTAAGCAGTTGAAGAAGAAAACATTACTAAACAGCCTTAAGTTTCAGGTGTTCTGTATGTCCACTTTATTACATGTGTAGCCATTTACAGTTCTACTCAATGGGAACTTTTCTGCACTAGAACATGGAAAAATTCTTTTTCAGCGTTCTGGGCACAGCAAGGTTCTATTTTCTGTCTGTCAATGACATGAGGAACAAAAATACCTTTGCTGAGTTTCTATTTCATATTCTGCCCCCTCACAGAGGCCAGGTGGGAAGCTCTGAAGTTGATATACCAAGGGTGAGAGAGAAGATGAACTTGGCATGGGCTTTAGAATGAGACCCCTCTGACTTCTATTTTCCTCACAGACTTCTGGGTACTTGTCTCTTCCCCTCTTTATTCTGTCAAAGTGCTTTACCGTTTGTATACTCACCTAGCCTAGCCCATTTCACAAGCAGTAACCTCATTAGTCAGGTCAGGGAGACTGGCTCCTCTTCTTATTATGTCAGGAGTTATGTCAGGAGTTTCCACCATACCACCACTGCCCCCTCCCCAACTCAAGCCTTCCCCACTGGGACCTCCCACTGTTGCCTTTTGTGGGCTTTCTCCCCTCCAGCACCTGCAGAAGCAGGGCATTCGTGTTTTGGTTTCTTATTGCACTGTGAGACACCATGTGAATCTTCTTAATTGCTTCCTTGTACAGTGTCTATGTGTTCTGCTCCTTTTCTTTAACCCTATTTCTTTCCTCAGGACCAGGAAATCAGGGATCCTCCTCTCTTCAACTAACAGAAAAGCTGCTCTGAAACGTTGGTTGTCCTTGACAAAAATAAAAGCATCTCTTGTAGGTCTTTGTTGCTCAAACTTGGCTTCTGATATTCTGTTGCACTCACCCATGGAACCAAGGCCACCATGCATGGCTTCAGAAGTGGTGAACATAGACTAGGTCCAAGGTTTTCAGCTGTATTAACAGCCATCCTGACATGAGCAAGGAACAAACCTTTAGTTTTCTAAACCAGTGGTGGAAGTTGAGCTGCCACTCACTGTTTTATCTTAGTGGAAATTACCTCTGTTCATTCCAGGCTCACATCAGCATAGGGAGAGGATGTTCTTTGCCTTTTCCTACATTTTCTTCTGGCAGGACAAGGTTTGCACCAGTCCTGTTTAAACCAGGTGCCCCATAACTGCTGATCAAGATGGTGGCAGCTTGTTTGTCCTCTTGGTGTATTTGTCTCTCTACAAGTGGCAGATGTGTGATGTTACATGCATCTTCTTCCCTTGTCTGGAAGAAAATGAAGTGAAGGCATCACATGGTTTGGATCTTATTAATTTTTAAGTGTACAACTCAGTGGAGTTTTAGTATAATCATAAAATTGTGACACTATTTAATTCCAGAAAATTTTTGCTACCCCAGAAAGAAACTCTGTAATCATCAGCAGTCAATTCTCATCCTCTCTTATCCCTAGTCTCTGAAACCACTGGTCTACTTTCTATATGTAAAGATTTGCCCATTTTTGACACTTCATATAAAGAGAATCACACAATACACAACATTTTGTGCCTGTTTTCTTTCATTTAGCATGATGTTTTCAAGCTTTGTCCATGTGTTAGTATGTGTCAGTACTTCATTCCTTTTTATAGCTGAATAATGTTTCATATTATGACTAAACTAGCTTTTATGTACCCATTCATCAGTTGATGGACATTTGGGTTGTTTCTACCTTGGGGCTATTATAAATGATATTGCTATAAATATTCACGGACAAATTTTTCATGTGAATATACATTTATTGATTCCCTTGGGTATATACCTAGACATGGAATTGCCTGGCCACATGGCAACTCTATTAACTTTTTGAGGAAATAAAAATTTTTTTTTCCAGGGGCTGGGGTTGTGGCTCAGTGGTAGAGCACTTGCCTCGCATGCATGAGGCACCGGGTTCGACCCTCAGCACCACATAAAAACAAATAAATAAAATAGAGATATTGTGTCCATCTACAGCTAAAAAAAATTATTAAAAAAATTTTTTTTCCAAATATGCTGTTTCATTTCTACTAGCAATATATGAAGTTTCCAGTTTATTCACATTCTCTCTAACATTTGTATTTATTTTCTTTTCTTTGGTACTAGGGATTGAACACAGGGGCACTAGACCACCGAGTCACATCCCAGCCCTATTTTGTATTTTATTAGAGACAGGGTCTTACGCCTTGCTTTTGCTGAAGTTGGTTTTGAACTCACGATCCTCCTGCCTCAGCCTCTTGAGCTACTGGGACTACAGTTACGTGTCACTGTGCCTGGCCTCTCTAGCATTTGTTAATGTTTATCTTTTCTATTACAGACATCTTGGTAGTGATATCTCAGTGTGGATTTGGTTTGCTTTCGCTGTTGACTGATGATATTGAATATCTTTTCTTGTGCTTATTGGCCATCCATTTGTGTATCTCCATGGGATACATGTCTACTCAAATCTTCGCCCACTTTAAAATTGGATTCTTTGTTTTTAAAACTTTTTGTATCTTTTAAAAAATATTTGTTTATTTATTTTTATGTGCTATTGAGAATCAAACCCAGTGCCTCACACATGCCAGGTAAGCACTCTATCACTGAGCTACAACTCCATTGTATTTTTTTAAAAGTAAGGTTTATTCTTCAGAATAGTTTTACATGTACAGAAATACGAATATGATACAAAGGGTTCCCTTATACCATGTACTTAATTTTCCCCATTATTAACATCTTACATTAATATAATGTGTTTGTTACAACTGATGGGTCAATATTAATGTATTATTGCTAACTAAAAGCCATACTCTATTAAGACTCTATTAAGCAGGGCACAGTGATCCCAGTGGCTCAGGAGGCTGAGGCAGGAGGATCCCAAGTTTGAGGCCAGCCTTAGCAACTTAGCAAGGCCCTAAGCAACTTAAAAAGACCTGTCTCAAAATAAAAAAGAAAAAGGACTGGGATGTTGCTCAATGGTAAAAGTGCCTCTGGGTTCATTCCCCAGATCTGCAAAAACTCTAACAACAACAATAAAGACTTGAACTCTATTAAGATTTGTTTTTTACCTAATGTTCTTTTTCTGCTCCAGGATCCTATCTGGGCACCATATTGCATTTCTTCTTTTTTTTTTGGTACTGGGGATTGAACTCAGGGGTACTCAACCACTGAGCCACATCCCCAGCCCTATTTTGTGTTTTATGTAGAGACAGGGTCTCATTGAGTTGCTTTGTGCCTCGCCGTTGCTGAGGCTGGCTTTGAACTCGCGATTCTCCTGTCTCAGCCTCCCTAAGTGCTGGGATTACAGGCTTGAGCCACCACGCCTGGCCCATATTGCATTTCTATATCATGTCTCCCTAGACTTATGTGTGAAAATTTCTCAGATCGTCTTTGTTTGTGGTGACCTTGGCAGTGTTTAAGAGTCTGTTGTTTAATTTGTTTGGTTTTGTGCTGAGGATTGGACAATGTGCATGCTAAGCACCCACTCTACTGCTGAGCTGTTTCCCTAGCCCTCCATTGATAGTTTTTAGGAGTACTGGGGAAGGATTTTGCAGAAGGTGCTGTAAGGATTTCCTGCCTTTGTCATGATTAGACTGGAGTTATGTGTATTATGAAGAAAGACTACACTGGTATGATGTCATTTTCATCACACACTATTGACATGTCCTATTATTGTTGCTGGAGATCTCACTCACCCAACTGAGGCCATGTGTCCAATCTGTTCTTCACACACCCCCTTTCTATACTGTACTCTTCCCAGGAAAGTCATTTTGCACAGCCTTCATCTAAGGTCTACGAAATCATGTACCATCTCTTGAGGGCAGAATTTCTACATACATTATTTGGAATTCTTCTAGAATTATTAGTAGATTATTAGTCTCTACTCTCTCATTATTTATTTATATTCATATGGACTTATGGATATTTATTTTATGTTCTGATATATAATTCAGTACTAATTTATCCTGTTCCTCAATTTGTTCCAGCTTTGGTCACTGAGAGCTCTTATGGTTGGCTTCTGTGTCCCTTTGATATATTCCCATCTGTATGTGTGTGTGTGTGTGTGTGTGTGAGAGAGAAAGAGAGAGAGAGAGAGAGAGCACCCGTGCAGCACTTCCTTACTTTATGGTACTCTAGGATAGCTCAGGCTCATTTTTTTGTTTGTTTGTTTCTTGAATCTACTCCTAGTTATTTTTCTAAGGAACCTTGTTCCTTTTGTTGGTACTAGAAAACAAGATCTGGGCTCTAAGGTTATTTTTATTTTATTGCTGAATGGTAAAACATCTTTATATATTAAGATACAAGTCCCTAAGCATTGATATACACATTTATTTACAAATATTTTCTCCCATTTTTTGTATTATACTTTCATTTTATTGATAGTGTCCTTTGAAGCCCAAAACTTTCAAATTTTGATGAAGTCCAATTATCTATTTTTTTTTTGTCACTTGCATTCTTGGTGTTCTATTTAAGAAGCCATTGTGTAATTCAAAATGATGAATGCCTATGTTTTCTTGTAAAACTTTTATAGCTTTAGTTTTACCACTAGGTCTTTGATCATCTTTGTGTTAATTTTGTGTATATGGTGTGAGATATCATCCAAATTATTCTTTTGCCCAGCACCTTTTTTTGAAAATACTATTCTTTTCCCCCATTGAATTGTCTTCACACTCTTGTTGAAAATGCAAGGATCTATTTCTGAATTCTCTAGTCTGTTCCATTGATCTGTATGTCTACTCATAAGCCAGTAACTCACTGTGTTTGTTAGTATATTTTTGTTTTGACTTGAATTTTTCAGTAATATGATTAATATCATGAGTTTATGTAGTCTTACTGGTGATTTGCAAGAGGCTTTCTAGCCGACCTTACCCAGAAGAGTCCAGATTTTTGCTGTGATTCATATTTGGACTCAAATCTTTATTTTCTCACCACAGTAGAAAGGTAGCAGGCAAACAGAGATTGCAAAATTCCTTTAGGGCATGATACCACAGTGTGACCTTGGCCAGATGTGTAAACTAAGCAGTTCTAAGTAGATACAAAGTCACCAGTAGGATAAAGGGAGAGAGCTTTGGGTGTGAGACATGAAATTCCTGTTAAGGGTCATTTCTGAGAAGCTCTTAAGTGTTGCTTTCTCCAGAGGCATAGCCCAAAGGGGACAGGAAAGGTCACCTGTCCTCAGCCACTCTGCCTCCCAAGTCATTCCTTGTTGGTTCTCTGCTCCGAATACTTGGCTCCATGAGGTCTCCTGTAGGTGTATAGTAGTTGCTTACTCTTGGTGTCTATCGAAACAAACCTATTTTTTAAAAAATATTTATTTTTTAGTTATAGGTGGACAGAATATCTTTATTTTATTTTATTTTTATGTGGTGCTGAGGATCGAACCCAGTGCCTCCCGCGTGCTAGGTGAGCATGCTACCACTGCGCCAGAACCCCAGCCCCGAAACAAACCTATTTTAAAGGAGTGTTTCACTTTATCATTTAAAGGATACTTTGAAGCAAGAATGCTTGTGCCATGGTTGTACAACTGAAAACAAATGGTCTTTTAGAAGTGTTGAATCATTATCTCCTTGGCCTAGATTTCCATTAACATTGATCAATTAAAAATTGTACACTTAAATGTAATTTCAAATGAAGTTCTGGTGCTGAGTGTGGACTAGCATGAGAGGAAAAAACTTCTGGGAGCCATAGTTTTGAGGGGAGTCTGCATTTTTGTAGACATTGCCTCTAGGAACCCTACTAGATTTTCATGGTAAAAGTCTAAACACATGTGAATGTCTCAATATATCAATTAAAAGACAGAGACTGTTGGCATAAATTTTCTTTAAAGACCTATACATTGCCTACAAAAATCCATTTAATATATAAATACTCAGATTATTAGTAAAGGATGGAGAAAGATATACCATGCCAACATTAATATTAAAGAGCTAGAGCATCTATATTAATTTCAGACAAAACCAACTTCTGAACAGGGAAGAGTATCATGAATAAAATTAGGAATTATATAATAACAAAGGAGTTAATTTTCTAAGAAAACATACAATGCTAAACACATATGCACCTAACAATGAGCATCAAAATACACAAGTCAAAAGCTGATAGAACTGAAAGGAGCAATAGGCAAATTCATTTGCATGATTGGAGAATTCAACATCAGTAGACAGAATAATCAGGTAGCAAATCAGTAAGATATAGATGACTAAATAGTGCCATCAATCAACTGACACCTATAGAATATTTTATCCAACAAAAGCAGAATACATGTTTTTTTCAAGCTTCTATGAAACAATCTCCAAGATATATCACATTCTAGTCCATAAAACAAAGCTTAACAAATATAAAAGCATAGAAATCATCTAAATAATGTTCCTGGATCACAGTGCAATTTAAACTAGAAATCAATAACAGAAGTGTAGCTAGAAAACATCTCTAAGTATTTGGAAATTAAACAACATCCTTCTAAATAACTCATGAGTCAAAAGAGTCTCAAAGAGATCTAAAAATATTTTGAATTCTAACTGAAATCCACAAAGGAACAGACTGGAAAAAATTTACCACAAAACAGTAAAGCCTTTATTGTCAAAACACATCATAGAGAAAATGGAAAGAACCAAAAAGCTGGAAAAAATATATATAACAAATATGACAAAAACAAGCTTGATAGTCTAATCAGAATCAGAAAACAGTTAAATTTTCCAATAAGAAATGCAAAATTTTGCCAGTTAAATTATAAAATTAAAAATGACACTATTCCAGTGTGGCATATTGAGGATTAGTTAGTTTTAATTAAACCAATTTTCAAGAAATCTATGCAACATTGGTAAAGGTTTAGTAACAAAGGCTCTGTAATTCAAGTTGGTGCAAACTTTGTAGAAAGCAATATGGATAATTACAAAGCGTGTTAATAATGTTCATATACTTTAATCCAGGATTTTAGCTTCTACAACATGACAAAAAAATCTACACAAAGACATCTTTAATATGATTTAAAACTTGGAGCAAAAGAATCCAAGATTAATATTTGCATGTATGATGATAAATTTGTTTGATGGGATATTAAGATATTATCAAATAATTAGTTTACTAAGTTCATTAATGATAGAATGCTTTGTGAATAATATGGAAACTTGTAAACATGTATAATACAAATACAATTCTATGTTAAAATGTGTAGAAAAAGAAAACAACAAATTATGGCAAATGTCAATTATTGCAATAGTATTGCCTCTGGATACTACAATTATCCTCATTGCTTTTGGAGGGAGTCATTAATTCTTACTTTATTTTTTGGTACTTTCTGCATTTTAAGATGAATATTTATTACTTCAATAATCAGAAAATCATACGGAAATAAGTACAAAAAAATCAACCAACTAACCTACCAACCAACTAACAAACCAACCTTTGAATTTCTGGAACTGTCTGGAACTCCTCCTGTGAACTCTTCCAGCATCTTCCCAGGTGCAGGTCCAAGTTAACCTCTTCAGTGAAGCCCTCCTGGCCCTTTAGACAGCATTCACCACTCCTTCCTTTGTTTTTAGTCACTCTTGCCATGTAGCTTTCTCACTTCATGTGTCACATTGACTCATTTATTTGTTCTCCTAGGCTAAGGAACAGGGTCCCTGGTTCATGTCCCTGGTTCCTAGGACAGCACCTAATACTAGATAGGTATTTAGTGTCTGATTGTCATGGTTATGAATAGTTCAGGTCACTATTCCCCTGATTCCCTTCCATAGCTGATAATCCTGAGAAACAGAACTAGGAAGCAGTGAGGGCAAAGACACTTCTCAGTTCCATCAGGGACCAACCTAATGATTTCCTGCTCTTGATCACATGAACAGAAGCTTGGTCGAAGACATGAAAGTTATTTCTGTTCCTGGCAGCAGAATGAACACAACTGACATTTCTGCCATCACTGACCTCTCTCTCTCTTTTCTTTTTTCTATAGGGAATGGATTCCCAGGCCTAAATAAATTCAGGTGGAAAGATTCTTACTCCTTTGGGTGTTTTAATAGATCTCCAAAGATATAGTCCTGGGAATAGCATTTCCTGATTCAGGTCTGTAAGAAAGGATGAGCCTGGATTTTTTGCTCCATGAATGCCCAGTAAGAAACCCTCACATAAGTTTATTCTAACAAGGTACAACAAGTCCTAAACTTTGATGGTACTCAAGGCAACTTTTCCTCCTGGGGAAAAAAAAAAAAAAAAAGCTCCTGAGATAAAAATATACACATCTCAGGCTGGGACTGTAGCTCAGTGGTAGAGCACTTGCCTCGCAAGTGTGAGGCACTGGGTTTGATCCTCAGCACCACATAAAAATAAATAAGATATTGTGTGTCCATCTACAACTAAAAATATATTTTATATATATATATTCACATCTCTAAATGACATGATACCAAGCGAATGAGCTGAAATCCAAAGAGATGAGGTCTTACTCTACCTATATATGCAGCTCATCAACAGTGGGTTCTTATCTTGCTGCTGCAGCTGAATTGTTGGATCAAGTGATGCTCCTGTAGCATCCTACTATCAGAAAGTCAATTTAGTAAATCTGCATAAAACCCTTTCAAGTTGTGGAGGAAAGGAGAGTACAATCTTTAATTATCAACAAGGACATTCACCTCTTAAAGAATATTAAATATTATGTTGCTAACCTTCTTTTTGAAGATGAAGCCACTTTAATGATATATTAGATTGTGATTTTCCATGGACTTTCAAGAATGGTGCCTTATTCCATTCAGACTGCTATAACAAAATACCATGAAACAGATGGCTTATAAACAACAGAAGTTTATTTCTCACAGTTCTGGAGGCTGAAAAGTCCCAGATGGACACTCTGCAGATATGGTGTATGGTAACAACCCACTTCCTCATAGATGCCATCTTCCTTCTGAGTCCTTACATTATGGAAAAGGCAAATGAGTTCTCTGGGGACTCTTTCATAAAGGCAATAATCCCTAATAACTTGATCATTTTCCAAAGGCCCTACCTTCTGATATGACCTTGGAGGTTACAATTTTAACATATGAATTTGAGGTGCATATAAATATTCAAATTATAGCACATATTGAATATCCCCAGTCTTGCTTTCAATTCATTGGTAATGGGAATGTGTCAGATAAGGACGTCTATTTTTTGGTAAGCTACCATCACATTAACATCTCCAATTCCAGTTCAACTCATCAGCGGTCATTGTCATTTTTTAACCTTCCCCTATTTGTAACTCCCTTCTCTGATGGTGAGAAATATGGTTCCTAGTGTATTTATTTGCTTAAGTCTCTGCACCCTGCTAAGCCCTGACACCTGCTCTGGTCCACTCCAGCTCTTCTTCAACCCTTCACCAAATACCTACCTTCCTTGGCTCCTCCTAATGAATTTTGGACTGATTATTTCAGGAATGAAAGGGAAATTTAGAAAAAGAAAGAGAAAAATTCCATTTGATCAATTTAAATTAAATTTCTTCCCTATTCTTTGGGGAAAAGATTATATGAGGTGTTTTGGGGGTACAAAGAAAAATAAGATGTACTGGAGCTTATAGTCCATAGCAGACTTCTGGGCTAGTCAGATGGCAGTGGCCAATGACTCCCAAATCTCAGGGGTTCAGACCACAGAGATGGATTTCTCACTTATGTTTATATCCTTTGTGTCTCCTCTCTATATCCTTCAGGACCCACACTGAAGGAAAATCTCTTTTTGGGATATTCAAATTTTCAGGCTGGTATTGCAATAGAGGAAAGAACATGATAGTCAAACCACATGGTGGGTCTGAAAGCTTCTGAGAGGTAGTGGCCATGCATTTCTGCTCTCATGTCACTGACCAAACTTGACATTACTGAGGTGAAGAAGTATGATCCTTCTACTTTATTTTTGCCGAGAGTCGCAGTCATCTTGACCTCAGTTTCAGTTCGAAAAAATAACTCTTGGTTGGGGGGGAGTGGGGACACAGGTTGGGTTTAGCTAACTGCAATCTCTGCTTCTGTACTGTTGGCTTGCTTGCATTGGCTAAAAGAGAAAACGTCATAGCACCTGACTCACAGTTTTCTTTTGCTATATAATCTGTAAATTAGACCAAGTCGGGGGCTGCAATTTCAAATTGGCTTTGCAGTCTCGCCTGCTGAAAATAAACTTTTAACGAATGAATCTATGAGTTTGTTGTTTCTCGCTGACTGGGTATAACAACAGCTCTAAAGGGCTTTACAGAGCTTTATCAGGTTCATTTCCCAATAGCGGGTTCCCACAGTGCCATTTCTTTGGGGGTAAAAATTTTCTTTGTAATTAGGGGGGAAAGAACTCACTATCATTGGACTAGATATAGGACTAGATTGAAAAGTTATATTGGATTTTTCCTGATCTGATGGATAGAAAATGACTCCATGTAGTTTTTTAAAACTCCATGTAGTTTCAATTCATACTTCACTTACTATGTGTGAGGATGAGTGCATTTCATGTTTTCATGTCTCTCTTTGCATTTCAGTGACCTGCATTTGTTCATATCTGATGCTACTTTTCCACTGGGGTTTTGGTCTTTATAAATTGATTTCTAAGAAAGGTTAGGAAGAATTTTTGTCAGTCAGGGCTGAGATGAAGAATTTTAACCGAACTGTGCAGGGGACCGGGGGTGCATGTGACACAGCCTTCAGACTAGGTATCTTGCAGTCTCTGGGTAAAACATTTAGACTACCACAAGTAAAAATCCCACTTCCTCAAGTATTTGGGAAATAGCAACCAGTGTTATTGGTGGAACTTAGGATTCACTATGTGCCTAGGCAGGAGTAGTCTCATCCTGGCCAAAGAGAAGTTTTTTGTATCTTAGGTTGGGCTCCTTAGAATCAGGCCTTGAGATGAGGGTTTTTTCTTTGGCAGGGGGAGGAGGTTTTCTCAGGGACAAATGAGTGAGAAAACTAGGATAGGTGTGGGGGGGGGCAGGGGGCTAAGCAAAGAAAGCATATAGTACTCTCAGGAGACTAGCTTCAGCTTGGACCCATGTGGGAGCTCTGGATCATGCAATACATCACAGAGCTGATTCCTCCCTTCAGAGAAGGGATCCTGCCTGACCTTTGTACTCCAAATTAGTAAGTGGTTGGTGGAGGGAGGTCTGTGGGGGAGTGGAGAGGGCATAGCTTCCAGGGCAAGACAACTCCCATTTAGCCAAGAGGAGGTCTCTGGAGAAGGGGGAAAACTGTGAGTTGTTAGCAGTCACTACTCAGCAGCTGAGGGACAGGTGAACTTGACCCTAAAAGAGAATTGGACGTCTTCAAGAATCCTGCAGAATCTGCCAATGTAAAAGTCCAACAATGTACAAGTGCTCTTCAACTTATTATGTATTTATTGGTTATGTCCCAGTAAACCCACTGCTATGGTTTGGATATGAGTTGTCCCCCAAAGACTCTTATATTAATGCAGGAATGTTCAGAGGTGATATGATTGGATTATCAGAGCTGTAACCTAATTGATCCATCCCAATTTGAATGGACTAACTGGTAACTGTGGGTAGGTGCGGTGTGACTGGAGGAGGTGGGCTGCTGGGAGGTACCCTGTGGTATTGTATCTTTTCCTCCTAGCTCCTCCCAGCTCCTCCCTCACTCTCTGGTTCCTGGCCACCACGAGGTGAGCAACTTTCCTCCACCACATTGAGATTCCACAGTGATATTCTGCCTCACCTTAGGCCCAAAGTAATGGAGTCAGCTAACTATGGAATGAACCTCTGAAACCATGAGTCCAAAATAAACTTTTCCTCTTCTGAATTGTTCTTATCAGGTATTTTGGTCACAGTGACAAAAACCTAACTAATACACTGACCACATGTTGAAAATAGCAAGTTTATAGTACATTTATAATACTTGTGTATCCTCATGATCATGTGGCTGTCAGGCAGCTAGAGCTCCCTACCGCTGTAGAGCATCCAGAGAGCATATTGTCCTATTGTCCTGCATGCAGCTAGTCTGGGAAAAGATCAACATTCAAAATTTGAGGTGGTTTCTATTGAATGCACATCACTTTCACACCAGTATAAAGTAAAAAAATCGTAAGCTGAACCATCATACATCAGAGACTTTCTATACTTGATTTTCCCCTAAAAATTTCCTCAAATAGCAATTGAAAAGCCTTTTAACAAAAACTAAGAAACATCATTATAAAACTCATGAATCAGAGTTTGCCTTGTATTTTCATTGTCTGGGATAATGATTTGTTATCTTGAGTAAGATACTGCTGGAACCCAAGTGTTAGTTTATGAACATTTTGATTATCCTTGAGCACCAGCTGCAAAATGCCAGAAGCTTGACTCTTCAAATCTATCACTTAGTCACAGGCGGTAATGGTTTCGATGATGGTGGCAGAGTTTAACCCAAGCAAATATTTATAATTGACAATGAATATGTGAACAGGATGCTAATGAATGGATATGCTGATTATTTTCTCCTGCCACAAACATTAGCTCTTGTTTGGTTTAACCGTCACACCGACACTATAGATTAGAAATGACAGAATGCTGGCAAAGATCCATGGTGGGGAGGAATATGAAGAAAATTTGCAAATTGTGTAACTTGTGATACTTCTATTTCTAAATATAGCGGTTTGTGGGTGTTAGAAGGTTGTGGCCTAAATGAAATGCATTTGGATTCACAGGTACATATGGATTTTCTAAAGTCTTTCATTTTAGAACAGGAAGCTAAGCTGATGACATTATACTGGATTCAGGTGGATATTTTTTAACTACACAGTGGACTTAGAGATTAGATGTATACATAAAAAGAACATTTTGTTTTGTCCAGTTGATCTTGCCTGCTATAGCTACATTAGTATCTGTTTTCTGATAACTCGATGTGCCTTTAAATATACTTGCACCTATTTGTTTGATGTGTGGATAACATTGTTCTTTTCGTCCATGGTGCTATTGGTTTTTGATCTTATCATCCATGATGAGGACCGTTCTTTCTATTAGAATTGTTCTGGAAGCTTTACTTTGTGATGATTTTTGTCCCTGGGTTTTTCTGCTGCTGACCCAGTCAGTCTTGTCTTTGATGCTACATGGCAACACATAAGACCAGGTTCCAAATGCCCAGGAGTGAGCTGCACCCTCTAAGCAGGACTGTGTCTTAAAATTGTGGTGTGACAGATGGACCTTAGGTATAGTGACCCACCAACATCTTGAGCTTATTCTGTGGGTTGTCTCTTTGTGCATCATCAGTGGGTCACTAAGCAGACAGGAGCTTCCAGGGAAGCAGATGTGGTGACACAGTGTACACAGAGTGGTGCTCTGTGGAGTATTGTTTCTCCAGTGAATGGGCCCTGTCCCCACTCAGACCCCCTTCAGCTCAGCAGCAGGACTTATCTTTAAGGCATTTTAAAGGCTTACTTATCAAGGGCGGGAAGAGAGCCAAGGGAACCAACAGCTATGTTCACTGATGGTACAGCGGGCATTTGATCACAGCTTTTCCTACCTCACTGTAATCTCTGACACAGCAGAGATTTGCTTTCTTTATCTCAGCTTTGCTTTGAGATAAAGGGCACTGCTGCCTCCCTCAATGGCCCCATGTGCTTCTCCAGGGGGTGGGAACAGCAGTGGTAGGCGACAATTCACATGGTGGAGGCTCTGTATCATGAGCTTACTGTGTGCCCAGCTAATAAAACAGATATGCTCTCTTAGGGAACCCTTCCAACTATCCAGTGAGGTCATGCAGCAGAATATGAGCTAGAATTCCTGTTCTGAGCTCAACATGTTAAACCCCTGGTCTTAACCACTAGACTACACTGCCTCAGGGCTGGTGCTTGTGTGCTTGGAGACAGCCTGACTGTTCTGGGACTGCCCTGCATGGCTGACTTCCTGAGCTTATAGTCACCTGGTGACCTATCCTGGATACAGCAATTTAAGAGAGATTGGATTTTTAATAATTTTTAATCCTTGTCACTTGGAATGAATATTCAGGTGAGTTTCTGAATGAAACAAAGGTGCTTTGGATTTGTCACCATCATCTAGGCCGGGTCACATTGGACTGTTGCTACATCTCATCACTTCATTTTTTTTGCCTCCTAGAATCAGCTTTTTAATCCCTGCCACATAGTTCTAGCCAGCCCTCAGACAATGGTCCTAGGCCTTGTCCTCAGACTTTGTCCCCATACCTTTCCATAGGAGCCAAAATCCTTCTAGAGCTCTTCTCTCCACTGCAAGCAGGCCTATCTAGCATGGTACTTAATGGTTATTATCCATCGAGTGGAAATCAGAGCAAGTTTTTGCTTCCTTTCTCCAAGTCACAAAGCATCTTGCTCTCCTCATCTCCTTTATCTTTCCTACCCAGCCACTTCTTACCACCCCCACCATTACTACCCCCTTTTCAGTGGTCATCTCAACCACGGAATTGGCATTTAGTTGGTCTTCTGCTTCTACTTTTATTCCCCTCTATTGGTTATCTTTAATTTTCTTTTTCTCTCCTCTCTCTCTCTTTTTCTTGAGACAGGGTCTGGAGGGAGTTGCACAGGCTGGCCTGTAACTTGGGCTCCTCCTGTCTCAGCCTGCCAAATAGCTGGGATTGCAGGTGTTCACCATCTATGTAATGAATTATTCCAAAACATAGTGGTTTAAAAATAACAAACACATTATTATGCAGTTTCCATGGGTCAGGAAACATAGAGCCACTTAGGTAGGTGCTTCCTGTCTCAGGAAGTTACTGTTTATCTGTGGGTCAGGCTACAGCTGTCTCAAGACTTGACTGGGGCAGAAGGATCCATTCACACACTGAGAAGATAATTTGTGTGCTGTCGTAGGCTTCGGCTCCTCATGGGCTTTGGACTGCATACATGAGCTGCTCACCCCACTGTGTGGTCCTCTCCATAAACAAGCTGCCGTCACCCAGAGTGTCATGAGAGAAGGGGTGGGTGTGGGAGAGAATGCTCAAGATGGAAGCCACAGTCTTTATAGCCTGATCCCAGAAGTGACACCCATGACTTCTGTCATGTTCCTCCAGTTATAAGTGAGTCAGTACATCCAGCCTGGACTTTAAAGGAAGCCGTCAAAGGGCAGGCATACCAGAAAGCAGGAATCACTGAGGCCATCTTAGACTCTACCCACAGTAGCCCCTCTAATTTACTCTCCACCCAGAAGCTAGTTATTTTTTTCAATGCTTTTTTAAGACAGTTATAGATCCAAAGATGTCATTTTAAAATGTAAATCAGATTATGTCACTCACCTGCTCAGAGACTTTCAATGTTTTCTCATTGCCCAAAGTCCTTCTTACAACCTTCAAGGCCCATAGGGGATCTCAGCTACTTTTTCTGATCACATTTCCTTCCCTTTTCTTCTCTGCTTCCTTCACCCCTGCTGTAGGCCTTTGCCGTTTCTTCTAACCTCACTTTCATCTCAGGGCCTGGATAGCCACGGGTTTTGCTCAGGTCTCTGTGGAAGTAACACTTTCTTAGAAACTCCTTCCCTGGCCACCCTAACTGAAATGTGCCCCTTATTAGTTTGTCCTTTATTTGGCTTAATTTGTGTGTGTCTGTGTGTGCACGTGCGTGCGTGTGTATGCGTGATGTATCACTTACCTGACACATTATATAATTATTTGTAAATTTTCTGTATCACTACATTTCTGGGGCAGGTATTTGGTTTTGTATTTGCCTCCATCTTCAGTGCCTAGAACAAAGGTCTTACCATGGACAGGTTATAAATTAGAGTGTATCCCACTGGATTGAATTATGTAAAAGCCAAAAACAAACGTCCATACCCACCAAAACCCAAAGGAGACATAATTTTACATTATCTTTATCTTGTGCTCTATGAACCAAATTCTGCTTCTAGAGGAGCAATTCAATCACTCCAGTTCACCAATATCAACACCAAGTTTTATCATCAAGACCTCTGAATTCTCATAGCACACAGAAAAGTCATGAAGAGCAAAAATAGCAATTTTGTAAGAAAACTGTGTTCAATCTCCCTTGTTTTTGAAAGGGAATGCAGTAGCTCATCTCTTGGGAGCTCCCAAGTGAGGTTTGATGTGCTTCTTCATGGCTAAGAGACAAAAGGTTGGATAACTTGGCCTGATGAAGATATCAGCTGAGACAACAGGGAGTTGAAGGTCAGTTTTGTAAGCATTTCTTGCAGGCAATATAACTTTAGCTCAAACCTCCTAAACAAAGATGGGGAGGAAAGTCCAAGGCTGTATGGTTGATTTTGTTGTGCTTACTTTAGCTCTCACATTTCAAGTGTATTTTAGTGGAAAGTCTCCGCTGTACCATTTTAGCAGGACTCAAGAACTCGTGAGAAAATACTTGAGGCTGGTGCAAGGGATGATGAAGCGGATATGCTGTATGATTTTTCTCATGTGAGAAAGAATTCAGTTCTCTTTGTAGTAAAAGAGGAGAACTTGTCTTGTACAAATTGCCTCTGAGAAATAGATGAAGAGGCAGAGGGGTCTGGTAGCTGCAGTTTTGTGGGAGTTTTCATCTTTTACAACATTATAATCCTTTATAACCTAGGGGCTGTTTTTCTGGGTAGCACACAGAATGCAAAAAGGGTCCATTAGAATATTCTGTGGAATTAATTTCTTGTCAGCATCCTATTTTCTGTGTGGCATGTTAGA